>CAJUYG010001850.1:31351-59227 GCA_910591675.1 Galerucella calmariensis | reverse complement strand
ACTGCTGACAACATAGGAGTTACAATTCTAGGTTGAAGTATTTTATGGATGTATCAAAATAATGACAGTTGTCATAAGAGGTCAAAATAAATTCTTATGAATACAACCGATTAATCGTTTTTGGTGCTATCTCTTTTCAACATTTAGAAGTAATAATTAGAGTTACATAAGAACGTATGTCATTGCTTGAAAGACAAGTGTGCGTATATTGTATGATGTGTTTTTACTGTCAGTAGAAAAGGATGAGGTATATAAAGTTTGTGTTTACTACTGTTCATTGTTAGTGACGTCAGGGTAAAGGTCAATTTTTTCTACTGTAGCTTCCTCTCCCTTAAAGTAAAAACATCCATGTTAAAAATGAACTTATAAATTGTGAAGATAATATACACATCGAGATACTCATACAATAGTTAATGGTTAAATTTCATAGTTTTCATTAGTCACTGTTCTGGATTCCAGCAAATTCTTATGTACAGTGGCATGTTTTCCGTCACCCGGCATTGTTATCAGTTTGGATATGCAAATTCTACCACCAAGTATGGACCCAGGGTAAGGGATCTCTGAAGGCGCGAGGGTGCTGCCACATAGGTAATCCCGTCAGTACTAAATTTTCTAATTTAGTGAGAACTGTAACACCGTCAGTGGTAGTTGCAGATTCTTCCACATATATCAGCGCTGACATCCTAACGATCCTAACGTGTTATCTATGATCCTAACCTGACAACTGCATACCAACGTGTATCGTGAGATTGTCCAGTTTTCGTTTCTAAAAAATATTTTGCTTATTTGTGTGTGTGTGTGTGTTGAGTATTCGTAGTTGGTTTTTATTGTTTATAGTGAGACTTTTATTTGAAGAGACAATGTCGAGAATATGTATTGTGAAAGACTGTAATTTGATGAGCACCCGGTAAGCTCTATCTTTATAAAAAACATATTTTATTAAGTGAAAGGTGACAGAGGTAGTTATTCTTCCTTGCAGCTTTGAACTTCCAGCATTGTTGTTGAATATTTATTTTTCTTCATGTTTGTCATTGAAATATGTAAAAAACGTTTCATTTATTTTATACTTTTTTTATTCAATAAAATATATAAACTTGATGATTATTGCTTTATTTTTCTCACTTAAGGCATTATATGGTCCATTTGTTGACATTTCATTCAATTTTTCCCGACTATTTGATTGATATTATTTTAATATCAATCTAATGTTGAGTAAATTTAAATGAAATATCAAAAAATGGACCATAAATGACATTTTGAAATAAAAGTAAAATTACAGTAATTTTGAATATACCGCCAAAAACTGTAAAATAACAGGAATCTTCTTTTTCGGCTGTTAGCGAAGTTCACAACCATCTGATTTTTGTTGGAGGTACTGACGGGACTCTCAAGGTGACGCTACCCGTACAAAAAGAGGGCGCCACGGGTCAGTTTCCCATCTATAAGTATTTTTTTATTTATATATGGACCTCTATATCTTTCACAGAATTTTGTTCTTTCTCTTTTTTTAGAAGAACAAGATCTCTTTTTAAATATAATTCAACATAATTAACTGTTCTATCCCTTTTTTTCAATAAAAATTAATTTTTTCTAGAACTTTTCTAGCTATTTTATGGCCTACTTGAAGTCCACATTGAATGTTTTCATTCATAAGCATCAATGTTGTATATCGGTTCTATTGTATCAACTTGTAATTAATTTGGCAATGTTGCACTTTTGCTTTATACCAACTCAAAGTGTATATTTATGATAGGTGCTAGGGGTAGATGTGTTTAATAATTGCTCACTCTGGTTCCCACAATGACTTCATTTTATCTTCGAAATAAGAATTAATCAGTTATGACATTGTGGCATTGAGAACAATGAAAAAGCTAATAAATGCGCCAGACCCTGTATATACAGGGTGATTCATTAAGAATGTACAATCTCTGAACTGTAGATTCTAGACCTCAAAATATGATGATTCTGCTCAATATGCCTTATGCAAAAATTGCTAGTTTCAAGTTCAAATTTTGATTTTTGAAATAATTTTTCATGTTTTCACAATTTCTCTTTGAAAACTGACAATTTTACGTTTTTTGGCATGAGGAATCATAATTGAGAGAGATCTTTACGAAAGCGGATCATAAAGTGTATTGAAGTAAATGGTGGGCATTTTGAGCATTTGCTTTGAAGTTTTTTATTTTTGTTTACAAATTTGTTATTGTTACATATTTAAGGAATAATGAAATTTTTCATGAAAAAATAAAAATTTATTGAACTCTTTAAAAGCAAATAACTCGATAATCGATTGAGTTACACGAATCAAAGAAGAGTAACTTTTTTTTTTTGTAGAATTTAACGCTTTTTAATATTTTTTTATTATTTTAGTTGTAAGTTTAGCCCAAAAAAAGTTTACTTTTATTTAATTAGCACAAACAAGTGTAACTAGCGCTCTCTAATAGCAATGTTAAATTAGAGTGCAAATTATGATTCCTCATGCAAAAAAACGTAAAATTGCCAATTTTCAAAGAGAAATTGTGAAAATATAAAAAATTATTGCGAAAATCAAAATTTAAATTTAAACACCCCGTATCTCGGAAACTAGCAATATTTGCATAAGGCATGTTGAGCAGAATCATCATATTTTGAGGTCTAGAATCTACAGTTCAGAGATTGGACATTCTTAATGAATCACCCCGTATATAATCTATACAATGGCTTAGAGCACACTCTCATGGCTACTAAATCTGCAATCCGAGGATGCAGGCTGGTCTGGGTCAAATGAAAAAAATGAGAGTGTTGGAACCAAGACACTTCCACAAGTTCCACACACCATGGAATAACATTCACTAAGAACAATCGCAACACAAAACTAAAAAACTACTCAAGATGAGCAGGAATAATCTGAGAACAATAACTGCCAATAACAGCTGAACATACATTGTTAGAATATGAGGCATAAGGCTGCAAAAGACAGGCAATATTTGAACAGCCTAGGCTAACTGCCAAAAAATACAGTCAATCAGTGAAGAACATGTACAGACTTGTGCAGGTAACTAGAGGTATAGAAAGGATGTTGTGAAAGTAAATCCAGAAGACACAAAAAGCTGAAGATGCTGAGGTATAGATTGCAATATGCATCCTGGCAAAAAAATGTAATTCTATTAGTAATTCATGACCTAAGTTTATGCATTATATCTGCTAATCTGCTCCATATGAGCAGTTTAAAAAGATTGTATCGAGGATTGTATAAACAAGAACAAAAGTTTCGTTCCCTAGGCTTGTCAAGCCGATAAATTGATGACTAAATGCAACAATGAATTGTCTAATCTCCTGATTATGAGGAGTCAGTTGAGTGAAGGGAAAGAAGAATGTTGGTAGGAAGAAGCATCATAGTAGATGAACATACATGCTGACAAGATAAATTTGTATATTTAGTTAAGTTGATATATTATAATCCTTAACATTTCCAGAAAAACAGATTCTTTGGTGATTCTCTTTTACAAATTAAACAATTGATTAAATTTCATGTGAAAAATTGCTTTTAGATATTTTTTAAGAATAATATAATGAAAAATAATCATCATGTTGGTATTCAATAAAATTAATTCAACAAATTTGATTATTAACTACCTATATTTAAGTGCTGACTTATAATCATAGTACCTAAAACTAATTTGAATATTGATGAGTAGCTGAATTAGTGCATTTCACTGCAAGTAGTTTATCATCAGTCTTCCTTATGATATCATGGCACTAAGACCAACATCACTCAAAAAATATAATAACAGTATAGGGTCAAGTTAACATAGGTACTCCTTTTAATTTTTGGTAAAGCTATCTTACCTTTAATCCAGGACAATGAGCATACCATGCTCCATAACACTGTGAATGTTGGGCTCCTACTCCAGCAGCTGCTCCATTAGGTCCTCTGAACACAATTGGTACATTTACACGTCCAGCTGACATGTAGAATGTTTTGCCTGCAGAATTGATTATTTGATCAATGGCTTGCATGGCAAAATTGAATGTCATAAATTCACAGATGGGTCTTAGACCTGCCATAGCAGCTCCAGTAGCAATACCTATAACATAACACCAATGGGAATTATCATATATAAGAATAAGTGCTGCTAGTATTTAAATTGATAAACAAATAAATAAACAATGGGTTGGATAGAAAGAAAAAGGGTGCAATACTTTCCATAATTAATTAGGATAGTCACTCAAGATAATTCAGAGATTAAGATTGAGAAAAAATGTATTTTGTACTAGTTAATATAATGTCTGTCTAGGCACATATGTACCTATGTATAAGAATAATTACATAATGAATCAGTAACAATAATCACAGCAATGATGTTTAACAAAATATAAATCAGGAATGATCCTTATTGTTCATACTTTTGAGGTTATATCATTTACATGCACAAGTGATGTTCTATTTCTTGCAATAAACTGTAGCTATTACATATTAATATTAAACAGCACTTACCAGCAAAGCCCATCTCAGTAATAGGGGTATCAATAACTCTCTTATCACCATACTTTTTCCAAAGACCCCTGGTAACTTTGTAAGCACCATCATACTGAGCTACCTCTTCACCTAGAATAAAGACTCTCTCGTCCCTTTCCATTTCTTCGTCCATAGCTGAGTTAAGGGCATCTCTTACAGTCATTTGCTTGGTAGCTACAGCATTTGTAGTCGAAAAAGACCTTCTAGTTATAACTTTATTTATGTTTCCTAATAAATTTAAGGACTTTATTGATGCCATTGCATATGAGAAGCTGAAAAAATAAATAGAATTGAAAAGTTGTTTGTGTGTTATATAAATTAAGGGATTTAAGAAATAACTTACATGTCTCAATTCAAGGTGAGAGAGGTCGTACTAAACCAGATCGTCGATTGGTCTAACTTTTAAGTATTCAAATCCAAACTCACGGCACGGGCCTAATACGTAATCAGACCATATGATGTAAGTGTTCCTTCTATCAACAAAATTCGCATTTCAGAATAAAAATCAAAGTCGTATATTTGATATGAACGTATGAAATCTGGTATAAGGAAAATAAACAGTATTTTAACCGATCTAATATATTGGGTGGTAATTATTTAAATAATGTGATCACTATTCTGCGAAAATATGAAATAAAGTTTGTGGTTAGCATTGACTTCCATGGCATGCATAGGTAATATCTATGGTCCCATCGAACTATCAAGTATCAATGGCTGCGTTCGTTATTTGCGTCCGACATTGAACTCTACACTCCGTAACAGAGTTCAGTGGCGTCTGAATCCTTTTAGCATCTCCATGCTTTTTAAGGCACATCCCCAATCAATTTAGTGGCGAAGTGGCACTTCGGCACGCGTGCTGGGACAATGACGTTTAAACGTAAGCATCCTCAATTCAATTTCGTGCTGACATGCGCGCCGATTGTCTTTGATAAGTAGTAACTGCTTTTATTTACGAGAATAATCACAGGTTGAACTTTTTAATTACCTCGTTACCTTAAAATAACAATGAAAATGCGCATGTGCGATAACATTCAGGCAGACTGAATTGACAGGATTGAGGATGGGTATCCGTTTCGCAGCACGCGTGCTGAAGTGCCACTTCGCTAGCAGATTGATTGAGGATGTAGCTTAAGTCTGAACTGAATCGTCCGTTTATTAGATGTAGGTAGGGGAGGTGAATCTGAACTGTTCTGTAATTCCGCTCAGATCAGTCCGATACTACGAAAGCACCCAGGTGTCAGGCACACTTTTATTTTTTTGAAAACTCTTTATAATGACTTTCATCTCATTATAATGACTTTTTTCTCATTATAATGACTTTTTTCTCATTATAATGACTTTTTTCTCATTATAATGACTTGTATCTCATTATAATGACTTTTATCTCATTATAATGACAATGATTTTGTTTTTCATTATAATGACATATATTTGAGCTTATATTTTCTTAGGTGATGTTTTGGGATTATCATTTTTGTTCTATTTAAATAATTTATATTAATTAAATTTATTAGAATTTCTATCAAATAAAAAAATGGTTATACATATTATTGTACTTTCTATTGGGTCTTGGTTATAAAGAAATTACGGCTTTCATGAATTTATATCACAAACAGAGTATAAGTTTATCTACAGTGAAGAGAATATTGAAGATTCTTGGACTCTATAGAAAAAAACATTTCACTCCCTTGCCAGAAGTTTTGGATTTCATAACAGAACAAGTTGAGAAGTACGGGCAATTACATCTCTTCTTTGCAAGAACTCCTCCATATCATTTAAAAGATTCATGTCATACATACGAAAATACCTTTGTTAGACCTAACCTAGAAAATATAAATGTCATTATAATGAGAAAAAAGTCATTATAATGAGAAAAAAGCCATTAGAATAAGAAAAAAGTCATTTTAATGAGAAAAAAGTCATTATAATGAGTTTTCAAAAAAAGAAAAGTGTTCATGACCCCAGGGTGCTTTCGTACGATAGTCCGATGTAAATCTGTTTGCCTCGGAATTCGGAATATAGGGCATGTCCACGTGACGTCACAAACTATTTTGACAAGACTTAGGTGGTAAAACAATAAACAAAGCGTTCAGAACACGTGGTACTTAATAGTGAGGTTATGCTGATTTATAATGGTAGATCGTGTTTGATTTTAGTTGATTTTGCTTCAGTGTACTTTTAAAGTTATTTGAATTGTTGAGCTTGCATATTTAATAATATATAATATGGGTTAATAGTTGTTTGTTGTTTGATAATTTTTCATCATGTCTATTTTTTATTGTTTTACCACCCAAGTATTGTCAATGTCAACTGTCGTGGACATGCCCTATTTCAACTGACGAGAAAGATATACTCATAGACAAAATAATTATATTACATTGTCTTTCTCTATGGTCTTTAAACGGACGCGAATAACGAAGAACAAACCAATATTGTTCTATGGAACAAACGCCGGGCGACTGTCATTTAGGTGACTGTCACGTGGACCAAGTCGTTAACTTAACGTTAACCTAAGACAAATATTTGAATTTGAAAGTTTATCTTTATCTATAAAGTAGTATTAATTTTGTTAAAAATGAATATATGTGCACAGGAGTCACAGACCACTATCCGTGATACCATTGTAAACGAACTTCCTTCGTATTTACAAGATTTATTTCAGAATGAATTTGAGGGAGCAATTCGTTTAGTTTTTTTGAATAAGAAGGAAGATGAAAACATTTCAACAAAAAATACAAATTTTATTATGAATGAAACAGAAACTACTTTATCCTTAGATGTAACAGGAAATCCGTTAGAAGTTGATTTGAAAGGGGAAGATTCTCTTATGGTAGAAGATTTACAATCGGAACCTATATCACATTGGTCGGAAAATGAAAATAAACATTTTCCATTGTGTTTGAAAGAAGCGAGAAACTATTTAAATTCTAAGCCAAAGTATCGTACAAGTGACTATGTATTTGCTGTGTGTGATGGGGATAATCCACTCAAAACAATTGTAATTGGTGTTGGAGAAATAGGAAATAAAATTTTCACTTGCACCATCAATGTACTAGGATGCTTCACAAAAAATTATGAAAAAATATCCCTCAGTTCAATGGAAAAAAGTCATTTGTTACTAATTGGGAAAAAACAGTCGAATATAACTTATACTGTTACTTTTAAATATCTCATTTTTGGAACATTTCTACAAAACATACAATGTAGCTATGATACACAATACTTTGGGAGCATTTGCATAGAAACAACTGTTGATAAAAAGTGTAATTTAGATACCCCTTGTAGTAGATTTAATACAATGAAACTTATTGTACAAGTTATTGCCGGTCACAAGAAATCATCAATCAACTTTCTATGGGAAGATTTGGTAATTATATATAACTACTTAAAAATTTTGAAAACTAATAAAGCAGATCATGATACAGTTATATGTAAAAATCCGATGCCAATTGAAGATATTTATAAAACTGTAAATGAAATTGTCCATACCAATTTGATTAGAAGGGAATTGAAAATGGAGTTTGATTTAGAAAATATTAGAGTGCCAAATATTTTGGATAAGCTTTGGAATATTGTAAAGAACTGTGAAGATTTAAGAACTCTCAGAGATGTTTTCCACTATTTTTTTGAAGAATTAGCTGAATCTGAATCCAACATGAAGTTATCTGAAAGTAATTTTTTTATAATTTTGTAAAATTCTTGAATTGAAAATGGAATTTTTGTATTATTCTTTTGGAAATTTTAATTTTGTTTGCCTATTTAAGTTGAACTCTTTTTATTTCAGATTGTACTTCAAATATGGCCACTATAATAAATGGTATTATTGATGGTAAAATAGCAGTTCCTACAATCAATTACACAGAAGCCTTAGAATTTTTAATTGAGATAGGGACAGAAAAACTAAAAAATGACTATCAGACGATCATTAAACAATTCTATGTAACATCTGAAAAATCAATTACATCAAGATGGAGTGAATTTGAAAGTAAATTGGCAGTGGAGGAAAAACACAGAAAAACCAGAATAACGCATCATTTAAAAGATAATAAAATTACAATTGGTAAATGTATGGCTAAACTTAGTTACTTATCAAAACTGCATGTAGCCACTGGATTTATTTATTTAGTTAAAAACTATGCCTTTTTGCCAGAACTGACCTTTGATTATATTTGTGAAAGAGTTTGCAAATTGTATGTTGCTCAAAATGACATTCTACATGAATTCAAAGATTTGATTGAAAAACCAGTTTATAGTTTTAATGTTACCATTAATAATTGTGAAAGTAAGATTGTAGAAGGAAAAATTCCTGATTTTTACTCTATTAGAATTAAATCTGAGGAAGGTTGCTTAGAAGCTCAAACTGTTTATTTGCTGTCAAAATATGATATTTTCCCACCTAATATTTATGATAACTATGATATTGTAGATGATGAAAAAGATACTCTGTATTATGCATATAAATTGCAAAGTCGTTTGGTAACTGCATAAATTGGTTTTACTTTTCAAACTTTTTTTCCCCCAAGTTGAAATTAAATTTAAATAAAAACTACTTATTTGGCTGCAAGATTCTGTAGGTATCATTTTTGAGGAAAAAGAAAAGGTCTCGATTACCCAATTTTCTACATAAAAGTCTGTCAATTTTTTATTGGAAAAATTAAAACCTGAAAAGTAGCTGTACATTTTGGGTATATTTAGGTATGCGCCTTTTAAATTTAATTTAAAATTCAAAAAGTTGATAACATTCAGGGGTTTATATTTAATAGCATATTACGTAACGAGTGCGGAAAGTGACATTTTTCACACAAGTAATGTACACTAGTTTTCCTACGACCATGCGATAATTGTAACAAATATTGTTTAATGTGATGGTTTTTAAAAAATAATGTTGACATCGATGAGTGCGGAAATGAAATGAGTGAAATTCACTTTTCAACGAGTTATGTACACTATTTTCCCTACGGCCATAAATATTTAAAAAGTACCTTAGGTTTTTGTGTTCGCATATGACAATAGAGTCAAATCATATCTAATAATAGTATAATGGAGAAAAAACTAGAGTAACAAAACGACAAATTCATTAGAAACAAAACTATGCACAAACGATGTAAACTTATTGCAAGAATATAAAAATTAAACTCATGAAATCGATATTAATACAAATAACTTTGCTTAACTTAAATGTTTTTAAGACAAAAATTGTGAAAAGAAAACTAAAAACAAAAAAAAAATTATCTCATAGGCGAAGCGAACCGCAGTACAGGTTTAAGTTTTAAATAATGCAGTGCACTACCATGTTAGCCATCACCTAATGGATTAACATCATCCGAAAGTGGTATGTAAATAGAGTTCGACTTTATTAAACATACAAATCCAATTTTTTATTAAACCAGAACTAATTTGAGAAAATTAAGAGTGCATTTAAGCTTATGTTTCAACGACCTTTCCATATCTGTTAATATTTTCTATGAACGCTATTTGGTAAAAAGGTTAGCTCGCGTTTGACAGTTTTGTACAGGAATCCCCATTGTCGCATCTTATAAATAACATAAATATTCTTTACGATCCCGCGATAAATTTACGAAATATGATGGTTTTATTTATTTGAAAACATCAATAACTGTACCTACAACATATGACTATTTTTTAAATAATCAGTTTGTAGTGCAGTTAATCGAATTCATGCGAACCGTGCGATATGATATCACACTAGGGTGATATAATAGCGCACGGTTCGCGTTACTATGACGATATGAGAAACTTTCCGCTAGAGTAGAAAGTGCGATATATGTTAATTTCCTAGATGGTCGTAGGAAAATTAATATTATTTTATTCCAAATGAAAGGTAACTTTAATTACCTTCAATTCAATATATTGTAAAACTAGAAGTTCATCCATTTCTGAAAGGTGGTTAAATCCAATAGAGACTTTCAAATAAATGCAAAGCAAACTACCAAAGAGTTATTTTCTTAAGAATCACAATTCTCTTCTTTTTTATATTAGTTTTTCTCAACTATGTACTTATTGGAATTTACAAGGATTTTTTATCGCCATTGTAAGATCTTATCAGCTATAATATACCAAGAACATTGATAATTTGCAATAATTTTTTGTCATAAATCGACTATTTTCCTAGTTAATGACTTGAAACTTCACTAGTTTTAGTAAGGGCAAATAAGTATATCAGTCCAAGCAACGAATGAAAAATAGCGGAAATAATTCATGTAAAAGCCAATTTTGGCACACTTGTAGGGCAAAATACTAAAAGTACTGAGGGGTGGGGGTGAAGCTGAGAGTGCGAGGGGTCTTTAAAGGTCCCTTTTTCAGTTTTTGGTTAATAACTCGAAAAATACTGCCTCTAGCGAAAAAGTGTTCATATACTAAATTAATCTACATAAAATTCTCTATAAAAAAGGTTTTACACACCATATTGCTAAGATCAATGATTAAAAAGATGTTAAGGAATATGGAAAATTGTCGTGCATTGGCAAAATATCATTTTCAAAACGGAGTCGGGTGCCACAGGGTCGTTCGTGTTTACTGGGTTAAGGATTCCTTCTTCTCCCTTGACCCAACCTCATTGAACAAGGCGGTAGGGGGTTGCCGAGCCACTGTTGTATCTGTAAGAAAGTAATGAGGCCAATGTAAGAATTCATTTCAAATTAATATTTGTGATTTAAAGAAAGCAGTGGGTATTTAAAGCTACATGTGAATGGATTTACCTGTAGATAAACTCTGAGCGAGTGTAGCTTTGAAGCTCCTTTGGTCGGAGGAAGAGTTGCCATGTCTAATTTGGGCTTAATTGACGCTTTCAAAAATGCCGAATACCTATGTTCGTTCAGGTTGTTTTGATGAGCTGGGGCTTTGTATATAGCCAAAACAGCTTCTCGCTAGCCTGTTCAATATCCTCAGGTAATGCTGAGGGATCCTTGAATATTGTTGAAATGTCTTGAGTAAGACCAGGATTTTCTGTGAAGAGCTTATCGATTCCCACTTTACTCTTTCCATGTATCGCCGAGGTGGTGTCGCATCCGGAGAAGCTATGGAGAAGAAGCATCGTTTTGGCGATTGGAAGTTGTTGAAGTTGCCGCACTAAAAACAATTTGATCTCCACATTCCCACGGCCTGGCTTCATGAAGTACATATTAATTGATTGTGGTGCCAATCCAATGAGGAGAACTATCAAGTCCACATCTTCCCCAACTATTACTACAGTTGAATGTACAGCAGCTTTATTCAACCCGCACCTCACAATAGTGCCGTCAGCATCCCCTGTAGCAATAGTTGTTTCAATCCCGGCTAATGTCATTTTCTCACTGAGCAAGAGAATCAGCCTTGTTTTGTTCCTTTCATAGGCAAGAAAATTCTCCTGTTGAACTGTGATGGCCGTGCTTTCATGAAAGTTGATGTCAACAGAAGCTTTTGTGATAGGTACCTCTTCGCTTCTGCTCCGCTCGTTTTGTGCTGTCGACATCACTATAACCATCAAAAATCACCATACAATTTTCACCGTACAGTTTCTCCAACAATTCACCTCTACCGTCTAAGGCTCCAACGATGCACACAACAATAGGCACACCAACACCCCTCTTAATGCCCATATTTCAAAAAATACTTCGAAATTATTTTATATTAACACACGAGCATTGATTTATCCATGTACAATATTTTGCAACAAACAAATTTTGAATTTTTGTATTATTATCGTATTGTTATTGTTGGAAGCATTGATCCTAGAAAAAAAAGTGTATGAAATTTTTTTTTATATAGAATTTTATGTAGATTAATTTAGTATATAAACACTCTTTCGCTAGAGGCATTATTTTTCGAGTTATTAACAAAAAACTGGAAAAAGCGACCTTTAGAGCCCCTTAGCTTCACCCCCACCCCTCAGTACTTTTAGTATGTTGTTAAGGACACCTTTTCCTACAAGTGTGCCAAAATTGGCTTCTACATGAATTAGTTCCGCTATTTGGTATTTTTCGGCTTTCGTTGCCTGAACATATCTGTGACAATTTAAGTTACCTAACTTGTAGATGTCGCCACATACGCCATAAAAATATTAACTGTTTTCAAGATATTTGAATTCACCCAATGGCCCCTGTGGTTGTACTTACTATAATGGCATAAGCAAATAGTTCTCTTTTACAATTAAGTATGAGAACTTTCAAGTTCTTTATTGGATTTATCAATAACTGTTGTCCATACACTATTTTTTTATTCAGTCTATTTAAATATTAATTTTCTGAAAAATGTCTTTAATTTCATTAATTAGGGGAATATTGAACTTTGAAGTTAAATGAATGGTGACCATAATATAGTGAATTAGTAAAATTCAAATATTTTTAAAATAGCATATTACTACGAAGAATGATGAATGTATCCAAATTAAGTAAGTAAAATGAGTGACAAAAATTTTATAGCTAATTACATCCGCTGAATATGGCGTATGTGGCGACATCTACGAGTTAATTTAAATTCTCTTAGATAAATATTCTTGTCTACCCTTAATAAAACTTGTGAATACCCAATTTTTGAAGTATCTCGTACCTCCCGTATCTCAATAAGAAGCAGACTGAGAACTATTGTTATTTTTGTCTCCTGATGTATAATTATAATTGGGCTCATTATGTATGAATCACCTTGTATACAAATTGGAAGTGAACTTTTTTGATTTAAATATAATACACTGTATTTTATCATCTTTTCGAGTTATTCTTTGAATTTAAAAGTTACTTTGTGTAAAATACCTAAAATATATGCTTAAGATATTAATTTCATATTAATCATTTGCATTGGATTTTATCAAAAACAGATACCTGCTGTAGGCAGCATGTATTATAGAAGCAAAATAATATGACGAGTGTCATATCTTTCTACGATCTCGATCAAATCTTTGTTTCACTTGAAAAATTTACTTAAATGTTAAGTTTTATAAGAAGTTACTTTGAAATCAATAAAATTATGTTTTGTATAGGATACATTTACTTTCCCATTCCTTGCCCTTACGTCGTGAATGCAGATTGTCTGGTTGTGACAATCCAAAATGATGGCAAATGATTTGTTGGATTGGTTTCTGTGAGTGGTCTGTTCAGAACCGTCCACTGCGACAATGTTCTCTATTGTTCTTGATACACTTGCTACGATAAGGAGCCTGCCATACGAAAGGCACCTAGCTCAAGAAGGAAGCTCTTCAACACTCTTTCTAAAATTCTTAATGAAATAAAAAAAATCCTATCTAAAGGGTGTAAAAAAATGGAAGTCTCGAAATTGAAAATAAGAAGGTAACTGACAATACCAACGCCACTGTATAAATCAATATCAGTCAATTGACGAAGTGAGAGGGAAGAACACACGCACTTGCGAATGAGAAGTCAGCTTTCGATAAAAATCACCAATTATGTAATTCGGAGGGTGTGGTAATTATGGTTTTCGTACAACGCTGCCAGAGCTTGAAGAAGTTCGTAGTAAATTTGGAAAAGTGCTCATTTTTTAATATTCATAAATTGAAAAAATAATGTTAATAGAAAAAAATCCAAGGAAACAAGCACATTGAAGAATTAACCTTTAATCATATTGTTAATAATAAAAAGTCTCTTTTCTAATTAGTATCACTACATACTTAGCACTTTAGCTTTTCCATAGTTAAACGTGGCAATATCGAATGTTTTTGACTGCATTCCTTTCACGGCTTCAGATAAACTTACCAAAGTATATGTAGCATATATATGACAACTCTATAATCAATAAATTGTTACCTAATAAGTTGACTAACAACATTTTATAGTGACCATATTATTAATATTAGATAGCTTAAACTATTTAAAAAATAGAATAACTTTGTATTCGCTTGCATATATACGGCAATAGAATCTACAAATAACAAATCTACCAAATATCAGCGATCTGAGGGCTTTATTTATATATCACATCTGCCCCGCTGAATTTGCAGCAAGGAATTCCTCAGGGTAGTATTCTATGTCCTTTGATGTACCTATACCATTTACACCAGTAACTTCTTCTCGAGCTTGACACATTGCAAATATCATTTTTACGCGGACCACATATTGTTGAAGAAAATGGTCTTATTAATTCAGGTTTGAATAACAAAGCACTTACTGAAAATCAATTCGAAAAAATCTGTCGCTCTTTTTTTGGATCAGATTATCAGAGAAGTGAGGCGCTCAATACCTTGCATATACCAAATATCATATTAGATACCCAAAAACTTAATAATGCTTTACTTCCTTAAAGCATAGAATTTTCTCAACTCAAAATTAAAAATTCAACTTTGTGGTATCGTGTATCGATAGCATTGATAGTAGAAGAATCCAAAAAACACAAAACTCATATGTTGGAGACTGATACTTATCCGGGATTAGACGACCACAACGTATTTCCACTTAAATTAATGGACACTGGTTGTCTTAGCATGCTCAATCGCCGTAAACATCATATGACATGCTTTTTTTTATTAATTTTTTGAAAAGTAAAGTACCTACCCGACTACTTATACCTACCGTAGAATTACATTCCGAACGGATGTACATAATCTGAATTTAGCTCGTAGAAATATGCTCATGATTTCCAAGCACAAGAGGCAATTATTCAAACGGTTTTTTTCTTATAATGTTACACTTTTTGGTGATATAATGGATGTTCCAAATTTCTCCTTATCATATGAGACATTCAAAATTTGGTTGTTTTCTCGACAATGACTTATATTACACATTATTATTCTTTCATACATTGAATATTTATAGATCACAATTATTAATTCATTAAAAAAAACTCATGTAATATTTTTAGGTTTTTTTTTTCAAAAGGAGCCGTCCCTTCGCCGGCACCACCTCAGCCTCCTGGGCTTATTGTGGATACTCCTAGTGTTCTGACTACAACCTATTCAGACAATCCGTTCCCTGTATTAGCTCATACAGGTTCTTTGCTGGTTGGTTGTAGAAGTCTTCTGGAGTCATTTGGGTTCTGCCATACAGTTTCTGCCTTCTGTGGTCCAGCGACTCACAGTTGCATAGTATATGCAGAGCTGATTCGGTATCCTTTTTGCATCTTCTGCATGTAAGGTCTCCGTTATACAGCCCTATTTTGTTTAGGTGCTCATTTGTGGGAAAGTGTCCCGTAAGTAGCCCCGTTATGGTGCGTAGTTTGCTCCTGCTCATTGAGAGCAGTTCTTTCGCTACTTTTTCTGATGGTTCTTTCATGAATTTCTTCCCATGTATTTCCCTGAGCGTATTCTTCCAATTCTTCCAGTGTGTAAGCATCTAGGGATGCCCACAGCAGGTTCGGGTCCGTTCATCAGAGTTGACGATCCTATATAATCTTGCGAGTTTGTCAGCTTTTTCATTGCCTGCGATTCCTTTGTGACCTGGGACCCACTCCAGTGTTACACTGTTCCCAGTCGCCAGTCTTCTAAGTTCTTCGCCGCATTCCCATACTAGTCGAGATGTCAGCCTATAGCTCTGAAGTGCTTTAAGGGCAGCTTGACTGTCACTGTAGATCCTGATCTGCCTGTTGTTGTAGGCTCTTATATTATTTGCACTTGCACATGTAAGCATTGCATAGACCTCTGCTTGAAATACAAAGGCGTATTTTCCTAGCGAGACGATTCCTTCATATTTGCTCGTCATTTTTTGATCCGTCTGTATACCAGATCAGCTCATTCGCTCTACTAAGTGGTGGTGCGTTCTCGTCCTCAAGCTCCTTTCGATCTTTGATGACAATCTCGAAGTTCTTGCGAAAGATATATCTGGAGGTTATGTGGTCTGTTGGCATTTTGGAAATGTCATCATCCACATGCCTTATCTCTGTGTGTCCTCTCCCATGTGCCACGTCATGGTTTGATGCTTTTTCCAGTCGGGTTAGTGCTGCCCTTGCTTCGTACATTATGACACAATGTAGCGGAGGAAGGTCTAGCATTGTCTCCAGCGCCGCTGTAGGAGTAGTCCTCATTGCCCCTGTAATGCCAATACATGCAAGTCTTTGGACCTTGCTTAGTTTTAGCAAAGCAGAGGATTGTCTGATCTTTGGCCACTATACCAGAGATGCATATGTGATCCTGGGCATTTTGTACAGCCAGTGTACCATGCTGGGTCCAAGTCCCCATTTAGTGCCGTAAGTGCGTCTGGCAACCATGAAGGTCACGTCAGCTTTTTTGATCACGTGCTGAAGGTGTCGGTTCCAAGTTAAGCCTGGGTCTAGGATAACCCCAAGATATTTTACTTCATCCGACAATCGTATTGGTTCACCCTGAAGCGTCAAAGGGCCAAGTCCTTCCCTTTTCTTTCTTCTGGTGAACGCAATTATCTGTGTTTTTGAAGGACTATATTTTAAGATTAGATATTTTCTGTATTTTCGAGGAAACTTTGGAGGAACGTGGCCAATACGATCAAGTGTCTTTTGCATACCTACATATAGTTCTTTTAACGATCTAAGAAACTGACTTGACCTGAAATGGGATAATGATATGCATTAAAGCCATAAAAGTATTAGCCGTGACAGAGTCGGAGTTATTTTGTTGTTGGCGAATAATATATTATTACTTGAGAACTCTTAAGACTTTTCGGTCATTCTTATTATAAATACTTTATTTTTCATCTTTTTCTTCAGGTATAGTGCGGCTTTGCACGGTAAATCCTAAAAGTTTTATGGTTTTATTGAATATCAAGCCTAAGTCAAGTCAGTTTCTTAGATTGTTAAAAGAACTATACCAATGGTGCGTAGTCTACCTACATGTCTTCGATCGTCTATCATACTCAAATATTTGAGGCGTATTACTTACAGTATGACATGCTATTGCTATAGTTACTTGGAGGGGGAAAAGCCCGATATGGCCCACCTTATCCTGTCCTCATCAATTACTGCACTAGCAGATTGCCAGTCGTATTGTGAGGGTGTTGTTGGTACTTCCGTCCAGTTTGACGTTCCAGGAAAGACAGAACCTGGGAAGTGATTTTCCATAAGAATCTCAGCGCTCTCTTGGAGGTTGGCGGCCTTGTCGCCATTTTCCCTTGTCAGGATGTCGATACTCTTATGGTGGTCGTTTGAGAGTGCCTTCTGTAGCCTAGAAATTTGTGGGAAGTCTTCGACTGTCTCACAATAGGCTCTCCAGGCTTCTCTTCGCTTTTTTCTGCAGACTTTTTTGAACTCTTTAAGGTTGGCTTTATATATTCCCCAGTCCTCTTTGAGTTTTGTTCGTTTTGCTTTGTTAAAGGTCGTTCTCGCTGTCTTTATAAGGTGTTTCAGCTTATGGCACCACCAGGTATTGGTTGTGCCACCTGTCTGAACCATATTCTCATCGGACAGGATTCCTTATAGGCAATGTCTATTTTGTTTTGGATAGATACTGTGTACCTTTCCAGTTCCTCATTATTGCTAGGTGTCAGGACCTCTGTTTCCCGCAGAGCACCTCTAAAGAGTCGATTGTAGAGAGCTACATCCGTCCTCTTCGGGTCACGGGACTTAACAGTGGTCCTGAGATCCTGGCTTACCGTATAGGTCAGCCAGCGGTGGTCTTATGGTGGATTAAAAGTCCTTTTGTACTTTTCTATTTAATTTAATATTTATTGATACAAATACTAGTCAACTGTAAACATCGAGTTGATGTTTCAGCACAAAGTCTTATTATATTATTTATATTATTGGAAGACCATCTATAAGTAATTTATTATAGTTTTGAATGAAGTCACGTACCTATATTACTCGTGACTATGTTTATTAAATAATCCAAATATATTTCTATTTAATTGTTAAGTCAACTAACTGTTGAAATTAGCACAATGATCTACAGGGTGTCTACATGCCCACCCTTTGAAAGACAAAATTACAGGGTGATCAAACCTGGAATTTCGTCTCCTAACTAACTAACGCTGATATCTCAATTCAAACACTATTAATGTAGGTAAGTGATTATTTGCTGACAAAATGTATCATATTGCGTAATAAGATACTATCTTGAATTTGACTCGAAAAAATGGTGAACAAATAATTAGGCAATTAAACTACTTATTATTTTTAGATGATCTTTGCATTTAAAATTCTATAGATTCTGCAGATTCTATAAATAGATAAAAATAGTTATTATTACTACAGAGAGGAATATAAACAATATAAATACAAATACATAACATATGTTGATATTTGGGTACCCAATAACCTATTACATAAATGAGAATTATACATAAGCACTAATAGATAATATAAAGTTAATTAGTTATACATATATGTGCAGCTTTTTTTTTTTAAATTTATTTAGGATAGTACTTTTGTAACCTATTTTTGTGAACGGTACTTTGTTTGCCATTCCTCGCTTGTATAGTGCAATTAGGGCCTATTGTATCAAGTACGATGTACGGTCCACCATACCTAGCATCTAATTTACGAGCATTCTCATTTTTTAAGGTCACTTCATCCCCTTTATTGAGGTGATTTTGATTAATATTTAAATCCCATGACTTTTTTCTAATTTCTTTACTTTTTTCTAGGAATAATTTAGCACGTATATGCGCTGTCTTTAACCTATACCTTATCTCTTGCTCATAAGCGTCAATGTTATAAATTGGTTCAATGTTACCATTAACTAATTCCTCTGGAAGATTACATCGTCTCCCATATATAAGTTCAAAAGGTGTATAATTGTGATACGAACTTGGTGTTGTATTGTAACAAAAAGCATAATATTTACACCATACGTCCCAGTCTGTGTGTGTTTCGTTTATGTAACTTCTGACATATTCATTGTAAACCCTATGATTTCTTTCACATCCACCTATAGTTTCGCTGTGATATGCTGTTGAAATATTATGTTTTATATTCAATAATTTGGAAATGTTTGTTAGTAATTCGTTCTTATATTCCAGCCCCATGTCAGTTCTAATTTCTTTCATCGGCCCGTATATTAAAATGAATTGTTCAAAAATTGCGTTGGCTACTGTCTTCGCTTCTTTATTAGGAATAGGTATCATGACCACGAACTTCGTTAGTTCACATTGAATAGTCACTGCGTAAACATTATTAGAATTAGATTTCAAGAAAGGACCAATTGTATCTATACACACTAAGTCAAATGCTTCTTGCGGAGTAGGAGTTATAACTAATGGCTCTACATGAGTTATTCTGGATTTGTTAATTTGACATTTGTGGCATGATTTTACAAAATCAGCCACTGTTTTTGACATCTTTTTCCATCTATACAAGTTTTTAAGTTTCTTAAGTAACCGTTTCTGTCCACAATGCCCTCCTAAGAGTGGATCATTGTGATATTTTTTCAGTAAGTCATTTATTTCATCCTTGCTTGTTACCTTTTTTGGTTCTTCACAAATTACTATATGCAAATGTTTCAATGCTATATTGCCTACACTTTTTAATATACTTTCGGTGCACCGTAAAAATATCTTATCATTAATAAATAATTTCACTTTATTCACGTTATTGATTACTGCCAGTTCATCTAACTGAGACAACGTTTGACCCAGATCAAAGTTGTCATTTACAATATCAATACGTGCATTAATGAGCATTTTCTTTTTATGCCGTACGACCATCCTCAGTGATGTCGGCTTTAACTCAAAACGTAAGATAGGCAATCTTAATATGTCTAGGGAATTACTAGCTTTATGAATTTTAATGTTACTCTCATTACTTTCTACATGTTTACCCCTGACTTGTGTTAGGTTATCTTTTTTGTTGTTTTGCTTAGTCATTGATCTCGTAATCGCTAATATTTGTTCATTACTCTGATGGATTTGTTTAAGGTCAGTTATAGATATCCTTGAGAGCGAATCAGCCACATTGTCTGCACCCTTTATGTATTCAATCTCAAAGTCGTATTCCTCTAAATCTAATCTAATCCTAGTTAATTTTGAAGTTGGATCTTTCATTGAAAATAAATGCTGTAACGGTTTATGGTCAGTTTTAACTAAGAATTTAGGCGCTCCATACAGGTAACATCTGAAATGTTTAATACCCCAATGTATGGCTGTAAGCTCTTTCAAAATAATTGGTTTATTAAATTCACTTTTTGAAAAGCCCCGTGATGCAAATGCTATAGGTAAATCTATCCCATTAAAATTTTGACTAAGTATGGCAGAACAAGCCGTATTAGAAGCGTCAGTTGTTAAAACAAATTGTTTAGTAAAATCTGGATACTGCAAAATTGGGGGGTTAACTAATGAATCTTTGAGTTTTTCGAATGCAGTTTGACAATCATTTGTCCAATTAAGCTTTACGTTCTTTCTCGTCAATGAATTTAAAGGTAAACAAATTTCTGCAAACTGCGGGATAAACCTTCTATAGTAATTACAAAACGCTACGAATCGCTTAACCTCATCAGCTGTTTTCGGCACCGGGTATCGTTGCACAACATCATACTTAGATTTGTCTGGCAAGACTTCCTTATCCGATAAAAGATGACCAAGATAAGTGACTTCTTTTCTGAAAAATTTACATTTTTGTGGGTTCAATTTTAAATTGAATTTTCTACAAGTTGAGAATACGTGTTTTAGGTTTTTCAAGTGATGATTTTCTGAGCATCCTATAACTATTAAGTCATCCATGTATAGAAAAGCTTTTTCTGGCGTTAACCCAGTAAAGGCCATTGTCATCATCCTTTGAAAACTGTTTGGACTTATATTCAATCCAAAAGGTAATCTGGTAAACCTGTATGACCCATATTCAGTACTAAATGACGTAAGATCTCTCGAATCTTCTTCCAACGGAATTTGATGAAACCCCGAAATTAAATCTAACACAGAAAACCATTTGGCTCTACCTAGTTGATCTAATATAGAGTCGATTCTTGGTAACGGAAATTTATCGGGTGTAATTTTCTTATTTATTTGCCTAAAATCTATACATAGTCTCCATGCCTTATCTCCTGTTTGAGACTTTTTAGGCACTAGCAATACTGGACTGTTGTATGGAGACGTGGATGGTTCTATTATACCATTTTTGATCATTTTCTGCACCTGTGAGTTAATTTCTGACGTATGGGCATGAGGTGTTCTATAATTTTTAATATAAACTGGTGAATTATCGTTTAATGCTATTTTCTGAGAATAAAAATTATTACACGTTAATATATCATTTTTTAGAGCAAATACATCGGAAAATTCAGCACACAATTTGAAAAAATCTGTTTTTACATAATCGGGCACATTTTGTTCTAATGACTGAAACAATTCTTGACTTCTATTATTCTTTTCTTCGTTAATATTGTATATATGAAATCTATCTAATTCTATTGTCTTTAATCTTTTTATTGAAGCTAATACACTTTCATTTGTTGAATTAAGTATTCTTACATACGGATTTTCCCTTGAAACTATACTTGTTAAAATTAGTGATTGAAACGAAACGAAATTTGGCTGGACTTGCAGTACCCACTTTATTAATATAATAGTAGTTGTAGTGGTGTATACTCAAATTCCTAAAATACATACAATAATATAACTAATTTTATAGAATTCAAATAAAATATTACTTACGGTTGCCTCTATCGTTTCAATCTTTCCAATTATGAATTTCAACTGACATCCTGTCAAATCTTAGTTAGAACTTAGATTTACACTTCTTTGATAGAGACAACTTAAAGTCTTACAATCTAAGTTAACGTACTATATCTACATTATGAAATAATATAAAACAATAAAGTAACATTTGTATTTAAAACATTCAGTTACGTAGGTACTATTCTTCACACTCCCGCCCGGTACAGGTCTTTTGTACTGAAGACGCTGTACCATCTTCTACTCGTTTTACTTCGACAGGTAGCACGGCGAGCTTAACAACAGGTCTTTCGTATATACCTGTAACAGTTTGAACTTTTGCTCTTCTGACCTGACCATCTGGACCTTTTTTCACTTCCACTACTCTGCCTTTTGGCCAATTGCAGCGCGGAAATTCTTTATCGCAGATGATCACGATGTCTCCCAATTTTATAGGAGAAACTTGCTTATGCCATTTACTTCGCAACAATAGTTTTGGAATGTATTCTGATACGAACCTTCGCCAACATTTATTTGCGAATTGTTCTTTGTATAGATAATTGAGCTTTAGTATCTTATCATCATCGTTCAGTTGTCCAATCGGTTTATTGCCGTTAGAAGTTCCGATCAGGAAATGATTGGGTGTTAGTGCTTCTGAATCATCAGTGTCCAAGGGAAGATAAGTAAGTGGTCTCGAATTAACTATATTTTCTGCCGCAATGAGGCAGCTTTGCAGTACGGGGTCGGAAGGTGTTCTAGAAGGTAATGCTGAATACAGTGAAATTTTTACAGCCTTAACAAGACGCTCCCAGGCACCACCCATATGAGGAGATAAAGGAGGGTTAAAGTGAAATGATATTTCAGGACTAATAAAAGATTTAGCGATCAAACTAGTATCAACTTTCTTCAATTCTTCACGTAAAACACGTTCGGTGGCGATAAAATTTGTTCCTCGATCACAATATACAGATCGTGGCCTTCCTCTTCTGTTGATAAAATTCGAAAAACAAAGAATGCAGCTGTTAACATCTAATTTATGGGCTACCTCTAGATGAACTGCCCTTGTTGTGAGACAAGTAAAGAGTGCTCCCCATCTTTTCTCTATTCTTCTTCCTACCACAACATTAATTGGCCCAAAGTAATCAACGCCAGTATAAGTAAATGGAGGAGTAAATGTAGCAAGACGACAATCAGGTAGCGGTGACATTTCGGGCTGTGTAGGAGTAGCAAATTTTATTTTACATGTCTGACAATTTTTTCTTACCTTATACAGAACTCGACGTAATTGAGCTATGTAATATTTTTGTCTTATCTCATTAACTACTGTTTCATGATTTTGATGGAGAAATATGTGATGGAAATATTCCACAATTAGAGTAGTAAGATGGCTTTCGCGAGGTAAAATGATCGGTCTTTTTGTATCGTTAGTTCTGAGATTTGCTGCATCAATTCTACCTCGAATACGAAGTAATCCTTCTTCATCTAAATAGGGAGATAATTTATACAAACTGCTAGATTTGTCCACAAACGGATGAAGAGGGTGAAACTGCCTATTTTTTGGTTGGAGTCGCTTAATTTCTTCGGTATAATATTCCGATTGAACCATCCGAATCAGAGCATTTCTAGATTTCAACAATTCGTCAGATGTTAAAATTCCTCGTGGTTTCTCGTTTTTTGTCAATTTAGCACGTAATATATTTATAAATCTATATATATACGCTAGCATGAATAAAAGTTTTGTAAATTTAGAAAATCTTTTCATGTCTATTAAGGTTACGATTTCATGTTCCGTTAAAATTTCCTCCTCATCTCTAGGTAGAGTTGTATCTTTTGGCCAGAATTCTTCGTCTTCATATAAGAAATCTGGACCTCTGAACCATTTATCTGAGCTTTGCATGGAAGGTTGATTACTCCATTTTGTAGCTTCATCTGCTATATTTAATTTGGATGGTACGTATCGCCAATTAGCAATCATGGTAATTTCCTGTATCTCTGCAACTCGGTATGCAACGTATTTATTCAAACTCCTTGGTTCATCTGTTCGTAACCAACTTAGTACGATCAAAGAGTCAGACCAGTAGAAGGTTTGTTGAATATTTATTGACAAGTGTTCATGAAGACTTTTTGCGAATCTAGCACCCATTACTGCTCCAGTAAGTTCAAGTCGAGGAATAGTTTGTAGTTTAATTGGCGCCACATGAGTTTTTGCTCCCAACAAAACGCATTTCAAAATGTTTTCATTTTGAATTCTCAGATATGCGACGACAGCACTAGCATGTTCACTAGCATCTACGAACATATGCATTTGTACAGTTACTCCATCCCAATTTGTAAGATTCTTCAGATAACATCGAGGTATTGATATCTTTTCTATTTTTGGAAGTAGTTTTAACCAAATAAGCCATTTTTTAAATTGTTCGTCGGTTATAGGTTGATCCCAATTAATATTGCTTCTCCATATTTTTTGAAGAAGAATTTTTATATAAATGAGGAAGTTGGAAAGGAGTCCCAATGGATCATATACTGACATAAGAATACGCAAAATTTCTCTCTTTGTCGGTTTTCTGTCACCATTGAGAATCTGCTTATTTCCTTTATTGAATCGTAGGGAATAAATGAAACAGTCTGTTTTCAAGTCCCACCACATGCCCAGGACTTTTTCGATGTCTTTCTCACTTCCAATATTCAAGTTAATTTCTACGGGGTTTTCTGAAGATGTATTCATAGTTTCTGAAACCTTCCTAGAATTTGAACGCCAGTTTCTTATTTCAAAATTTGCTTGGGAATGTATAAAGTAAACTTGTTTGGCAATTGTTATCGCTTCGTCTTCGGTATTCACTGAATCCAATAAATCATCTACGTAATGATTTTTTGTTATACATTCCACTGCTCTTGGATATTCTGATAAGTATTTATTGGCATTTGTATTCTTCACATACTGGGCACAACTTGGTGAACAGGAGGCTCCAAAGGTCATAACCGTCATAACATAGGTTTCTATGGGATTTTTGGGATTACCATTCCGCCACAAAAATCGCTGTGCTTGTTGGTCTTCTTGTATTATCCCAACTCGAAGAAACATTTCTTGGATATCAGCACAAAATCCAATTTTCCTTTCTCGGAAACGTAAAAGAACACCTAACAGAGATGCTAGTTGATCATCCCCCTTCATTAGCATAGAATTTAGAGATATACCTTGAACTGAGGCAGCTGCGTCCCAAACGATCCTAAGTTTGTCAGGTTTATTCGGATTGAAAACTGGAAAGATGGGTAGATACCATACTTTACGGCAAGGTTCAGTTAGATCTTTTTCAGAAAGTTTCTTTATGTATTTTTTCTCGACAAACTCTTCTAATTGCTTATTCATCCTAATAGCTAATTCTGGATTGTATTTTATACGTTTCTCAATACATTCCAATCTTCTTATAGCCATGCCTCTACTATCAGGTAAGTTTATTTCATCATATTTCCATAACAATCCAATATTATATTTATTTCCATCCTTACTGAGTGTAGTTTCTTGTATGGTTTTAGCTCTCTGCTGTTCTTTGGAGAAAATATTTGATGGCTGTACTCCTAAACTTTCTACTGAAAAATACTCTTTCACAGCATCGTGTAATTTTTCATTACTTATTCTATTTTCAGAACAGTCACAAACATGGTAATTGAATGCTGCTGTGCTGTTTGATAAGTTTGTGGGTAGTAGAGCAAAAACTGTCCATCCTAACCTACATTTTGCAGCTATAGGCTGTCCTCCATGACCTTCTTTCACCCGTATTGGTAATGCCAGTTCCCAGTTATCTAGTCCAATAAGTATTTGTGGAGTTGCATTCTTATAGGAATGCAACGGTAAATTTTTCAAATAAGAATAGTTCTGCTTAAGTTCCTCGCTATTAAGTGATTGTTGAGGAAGGCTTAAGGCATTAACCGTACGTGCTGGACGAAAATCAAATTGTTTTGACCCTTTAAAATCTCCTGCAATAGATAAACAAACCCTCTTTGAATTATTTTCCAAACGCTTTTGATCTCCTGTCCATCGGAGGCATAATTTTTCTTGATTTCCCTGTAAATTCAACTCCTTGGCTATATCTTCATTCAACAAGGTTACCGAAGATCCTTCATCTAAGAACGCAAAGGTTTTGACTATGTTGTTTCCATTCTTTAAAATCACAGGTAATATTCTGAAACGGATACATTGGGATGTTACTTGAGTCATAGTAATTTCTGAAGACACTGTAACGTGGTATGACTCCGGACTGGAAGATTCTTGCGGAGTTTGAATTTCTGGAATAATATCTACATTGTTATGGAGAAGGGGATGATGTTTGCTCTGGCATTGATTTATGTTACACTTAACTGGATACTTGCATGGAAATCTGTGTCTTTTCAAGCATAGCCTACATAATTTCATTGACTTAACTACTTTCCATTTTTCTGATACTGGATAATTTTGGAATTGTTTGCATAATGCAACCTGCATACACTTTCCTTTGCATATGCTGCAACCAAAGTCCTTATCATACGATCCACTATTAGTATTATGAACATTAGTACGTTCACTTTGATTAAATTGTTTCTTTCGATCTGGTATAACAAGGGTAGGTAAAGCGGTGCATAGATTCGTAGCAGTATTGTACATCCAATCAGCGAATTCAGTAAGACCCTTAAAATTTCTTAAAGAGCTGCGGTGCAAAGCCCAATTTACTTTCATCTGCGATGGAAGCTTTTCTATCAGTTCATGCATTAATATTGGGTTGTTCAAGTAATCGTTCAATTTAGCTGCTTCTAAGGAAACGCATAGGTTTTTTACTGCTAAAGAATATTCAACCAGTGTTTCAAGTTTTTCCATTCTTGGTGGTGGTTGACGTCGAATCGCATTAATATGTGCTTCTATGATTTGTTCCGGTCTGCCATAAAGAATCTTCAACGTGGATATTATCTGAGGTACGCATTCTGGTTGTATAAGAAAACTGACAACAGCGGCCCTTGCAGATCCTCTGATGCTTTTCTGTAGTCTGAGTAAATTTTCATTATTATCAAAACCACAAGTTATTGTCGATCTGTTATAACAACTTATGAATAAAGGCCAATCGGAAGGATTACCGTTAAAGATTGGGAGCTCATTTGGAGTAGTTTTTCTGGCGGCATATTGTTGCGGAGTTAATGTGTTATAATTGAATGTATCATTAAAAGGTAACTGATCATTTATTCGTGAAGATCCGGTAGCATGCTTAGGTGCATTTGATACATTGTGAATAGACGCGTGAACATTAGACGTATGTTCTTTATTACCATATTTTTGGTCCAAGCATTCATCAATCTGCAATGAGAGCATTTTATTAGTTACCGGATCGCAATGTTTTATTTCTTCTTCGTCAATTTCTTGACTATCATCTGATTCTTCTTCTAGTAATAGTCTTGCTTCTTTAGTTAATTCCCTTTCTTTTCTTAGTAATTCTCTCTCTTCTTCAATTAACTGCATTCTTATTTTGACTCTGCTGCTGACAACAGACGACTTCTTACTCCTTCTAGAAAGAGAACTACTCTTGTTACTTCTTGTTAATTTATGGGAGGGGCCAGGCTGTAATACTTTTATCGCTTCTTCACAAGATGGACACATCCAAGTTTCATTAGCAACAACATTATCGGAAACGTTTACACACTCGTAACAACACCATTTCATACATCTCGTACATTCAACCATTCTATCTTCCCTATATGGACTATTGCATACCGGACAGCGATCGCATTTGGTTCCTTCAACTCTTGCTGAAGCCATTTTTTATGATCCAGTAAATATGGTAATGCAATACAAAATTTGAGCTCCGAATTTGAGCTTGTTAAAATTAGTGATTGAAACGAAACGAAATTTGGCTGGACTTG
>CAJUYG010001850.1:9343-31341 GCA_910591675.1 Galerucella calmariensis | reverse complement strand
AACATTTGTATTTAAAACATTCAGTTACGTAGGTACTATTCTTCACAATACTCCTAGCAACAAATATCCCTGTAGTTAATTCCTGTTGTTCAACTACAACATCCTGCCTTAAATTTTTGAATTTACTAATTAATCTTATTACTTCACATCTTGGCGGTATTACTACTACATCATCATCCGGACTATTATGTATAGGAATTGTCAATTTTTCACTACCCACATTTAATGATAACAACCATTGAGAGTAATCTAAATTACATTTGAAGTTTGAGATGAAATCTCTGCCTAAAATTGCGTTAGCGGGAATAGGAAAATTATCAGGAACCACATGAAATATATGTTGTACTGAATAGTTATTTATAAAAAGTCTTGTGTCAATTGTGCCTAGAGATTGTACAGCACCCTCTGTGACTCCTTTGATTTTTATATTACGATTTGTATTAATTATTTGTGAAGGAAAAAAATTCCCTTTTTTCTTAAATATTGAAATATCTGCCCCTGTATCTATAATAAAAGTACATATACAGTCCATGATGTCAGTATAAAGAGTTACAAAATTCGAAAGAGATAGGTCAAAAGTAAACACATGTTTTAAGTTATTTTCTAAGCCCCCAACTCTTGCTGGGGGTCGGGAGAGTTTCCCGACTCCTCCATTGTATTACACATTCTTATGTTTCTTTGTCCAAAATCTCCATTATACGGTTCCCTATTAGAATAACTATTCCCTCGTCTGAAATTATTATTCCCTCTGTTATGATAATTACCTCTGAAGTGATTATTATTTCTAAAGTTACCTTGATGACCATTATTTGATTGATTATTGGACCGATTGCTGTCATTATTAGGTTGCCTGAAATTGTTAACTTTTCTGTTAAAATTGTAACGCCCCCTATTAAATTGATGCTGATACTGTCTATTACCTCTATAAAATAAAACACTAGCTTGTGTTTGAGGTGTATCGACTGTAACAAATTTCGTAAGTGCTTCTTGCACCGTGCTAAAACTGCCTGCTGCCAATATTAATTTTGTTTTTTCGTTTGCCGCATTATTTTCCAGAGTCTTAACAGTTGCCTCTGTAGTGTATTTTTCTGCCAACTCAGGTGGCATTCCTTCTCCTAAATATGAAATTTTAAGTTTCTCAGCCAATTGTTCAACTTCTGTCGCAAAGTTGCCTGTATCCTTGAAATTTTGCCTCAACTTATTCAGTTTGGCCACTATTAAAGTAGAAGGTTCACCTTTTATGCCTTTTCTTAGAGTTTCAATTATTTGTTCAACCGTGGTTTCGTTCGTTAACAACGTGCGAGCCTTCCCGGTTAATCTGGTCTTTACGAAAGCTACCGCATTGGCACCTTGATCAGCAGCATTACTCTTTAATAGACCCAATGCGTCTAATATTGTCTGAAGCTTTTCCGGTGAGCCATCATACTCTGTTGGGATGATTTTGCTGGCTAAATTAAAAAATTCTACGGGTGTAAGAGGCATGTCGTTAGTTTCGTCTGTCGTGTCACTATCAGATGTATCGTATTCGTCACTATCTTCCTTCAAAATATTAATGTCAATCAATTGTAAACAAGAGATAGGTACTCTCACTTTATATTTCAAAACCTGAAATGATTGAACTACTTTATCCCTTATTATTTGAAATTTTTCATTACAAGTTGATTTCTGCGTATTGTCTAAATTATTCCATTCTAGTGCTACCGTATGCGTAAAAGCATTAAATAACTTAGTAAGATTATTTCGTATATCTATCCTAGAACTTTCCCCTTTTGGAACTTTCTTTTTAATTGCCCTTTTTGCTTGACCTCTAATGTCTTCCGTCAAAATATTTAATTTAATGATTAGTTGTTCCCATGAGGAAGACATTTACTGCACTGACACTACTAAATAGACCAAATTGCCAAACGATAAGGACGACAAACAAAATACAAAAATTTCATAACTCAATAAACCAATGTGAATGATTAAGTGGATAAATAAATGTAATATTAAAAAAAAATTAGCATAAAATAATAATATGTCGGTTACAAAAATAAAATCTTACCCAAAATATTTCCACTGTACACAACACTTGTTCTGGATCTCACTATGGCTCTCCATTATGTTCCTTTTGGTTACTCTCCGATGAATCTTCCACATTGAAGCAGTAATTTACAGGGTAATAACCATCCCCAACACTTTTCACTGTCTACACAACACTTGTTCTGGATCTTGCTATGTCTCTTCGTATATTCCTTTTAATTATCCTTCGATGGGTCTTCCACAGCGAAACACAAAATTTCAAGACAATAACTATCACTAGGATATAAACCAAAATCCTTACGTCTCCAGAAATTGAGATAGCATTTTCTTGAACAATAAAGTTGGAATTCACCACTCCTGTTTCTTTCACTTGCTGATGTGTCGAGTCCGATTGCCCCATTTCAATATACCAATCTTGCTAAGGTCCTTTTGGTCAGGATCGCCATATGGTGGATTAAAAGTCCTTTTGTACTTTTCTATTTAATTTAATATCTATTGATACAAATACTAGTCAACTGTAAACATCGAGTTGATGTTTCAGCACAAAGTCTTATTATATTATTTATATTATTGGAAGACCATCTATAAGTAATTTATTATAGTTTTGAATGAAGTCACGTACCTATATTACTCGTGTCTATGTTTATTAAATAATCCAAATATATTTCTATTTAATTGTTAAGTCAACTAACTGTTGAAATTAGAACATTGATCTACAGGGTGTCTACAGTCTGACATAGAAATATAATCCGACACTTGCCAGTCCTGAATTTTGTTTGATATTTTGGCTGTGGCCAGCGTAATATCTATTAATGTTTGGCTACGGGCGTTAATAAATGTCGGCTATGTGCCTCTGTTTAAGATTGTTAGATCTTTCTTAATCAATGAATTCTTATAGCAAGTGTTCGAAATGTGCTCCGTCTACTTCCTGACAGTAATGGATCGGCCGACGAGGTCCTATAAAATGGCCACCTCGGTCACCAGATCTGACACCATTAGATTTTTTCTATGGGGTACTTGAAATCCTAGGTTTATACTACGGCACCAGATAGCATTGGCGTTTTGAAAGAAAGAATTATTGAAGAATGCAATGCAATTTCAGCTGACACATTCGAACGAGTACGACAAGAGTTTACTAATAGGATGTATTACTGCCAGGAAGTAGACGGAGCACATTTCGAACACTTGCTATAAGAATCCATCCTTGATATTTGATTAACTAAATTTAAAAAAATAATTCTGGTATTTATTTAATTTATCTGTCAAAATTAGTTTAAACCCAAACAAAATTAATCTGGCTTTTGAATAGTACTGTATAATTAAAGTATGTTATATTTTATATTTTTTCTGTCACCGACAAGAATTGTCAATGAAGTTTGTAGTGAAAATTCGAATCTGGCGAGTATTAAACATGTGCGGTTGCCTACATCAAAATCAATAATGAATGATTTTGTGAACATTAAGATCCAAACTGCACGCTGGACGGACGAAAAATGATGATTATTAACCATTGAGTGGTCGGTTTGGGTCTGTGGGACCAGCAGCCATTTCGTTCTCGTACACCACTCTTGTTTTATATCGGAGCGCGTCGCAATTGTCAGTACCTTTTTGTCCGAAGGTCGAGTATTAGTGAACCAAGGCGTGTGCGTTAGTGTCCAATAGTTCGCTAGTTATTTGCATGTTTGGTCTGTCAGACCCCACCCGACCATTTAAGTAACTTTTGTAGCTTCGACAAGTGAATTTGTTTTCCTGTTTTTTCATAATATAATTCACATGAAGTAAGTATTTTTATTCATAACCAAAAATGGCTATGCTTAGAACATGTTCGTCCGATGTGCGAAGAATGCATTGAAAATTGAAGTGAGGATTAGGGTTTTTTCTACTAAATGTAAGAAAAGTGCATTTTTGTTAACCTATTTTTCGTATTTTATTAAGAAACGTTTTTTATTTTATTGTTGGATTCAAAATAGCTAAGATGTATCAAAAATGAAATAAAAAAGATATTTTGCTTATAAAATAGTTTTATTTTATTATTTTATAATATATTCTGCAAAATAAAAACTGGGTCTCACAGACCCCACCCGACTCTTCAAGTGATTTGCAAGCACCCGATTTCTCAAGGGTTAATAAAAAAGGGATCTTAGCTGTCTTTAGCGAGTCAAAATATAAATTAAAAACAAATATTTATTATATTATTTATTTTGAACTCACAATTACAGTCGTAGAATATTAAAAGTGAATAATTGCGATGCTGAAGTATTTTTATACCTGCAAAATATTTGTGAATTTGTACTCGTTACAACTGGCACACACTTGTCGAATAATGGTTTCTGACGCGCAAAAAATATGGCTTTGTACTGAAATAGTATATTACGTAACGTGTGCGGAAAGTGACATTTTTCACACGAGTGGGAAGTATTGTCTCACGAGCGCAGCCGAGTGAGACAATCCCACGAGTGTGAAAAATCACTTTCGCACAAGTTATGTACACTATTTTTCCTACGACCACGCGATATACTTTTACCAAATTAGGCATGTATAATCTTGCTTTTTTATGTAGATGTGAGAGGTTTTACATATGTGTATTTGTAAATACTTATTATGGTTTTGATTACTTACCTTTGAAATTGGCCCAGAAAATTGTGATTTTTATGTTTTAATAACATGAAAGTCCAATAAATGTCGATATAAACACATTTTATTTTGGAGAATAAATAAACTGTTGTGTATATGTCCTTAGCGCTTATTAGTATCTTGGACAAGAACCATAAGCTACAACAGTGGGATGGCCGAGCGGTCTAGGCATCCGTGGGCTCGATTTTTGACAAGCAGTAGGGTGGCTCGGTATTTTTTTTTTTAATTTTAAATGAAATAAATAGATTATATTATATTATTATATGGACAAATCAACTTAGGAAATAAGCATTTCACATATACATATTAATTTGCGAAGTAAAAAGACTAGCATTTCAACATTCAATTTGACAGCTTTTTTATCCGCACACGTACGGATAAGATTTTTTTCCGTACGCGTATGAATAAAGGTCACTTTCCATAGAACTAGTCAGTGCGATATATGTCACTTTCCTATGTGGTCGTAGGAAATAGTATATTTCATTGCAAGTCCAAACATTTTGAAAAACTAACAACCGCTCACCTCGGTTCAAGTTAACAGTTACAATTATTTAATTATTATTACTACTCTATATTCTATTCTTATTTCCATTATTATAGTTCATAATCAACAAACACAAAGTAACTCAACCCATCACCTCAAGAGATGACAAAATACATAAAAAATTGCCAAAAAGTGATTTGAACACAATCAATATAAAAATTTGTAATCAGAATATGTGGAAAAGCCCTTAATTTTAATTGAAATTTATTTTTTGCTAATCTTGACGAATTGGTGAGAGCTACAATGAAGTATGAGAGGTGGGTATTTATGATACTAATCAACCGTTAAGTATATCACACCATTAAGTGAGAAGCCTACAAGGGTAGATTCCATGACACTCGCATTATTGAACTTTATAATATTTTTTTTTCCTCTACTAGCTGAGAAGTTGACAATTATTGCTTCTTCTATAGCCAACTGAGAAGTTGAATTTCTCTTTTAGTTTAGATCAATAATGGACAAATTCAAATATTTTGAGAATTCAGGGATAGTAGTTCAACTTGTTCAACGTTTTCTAAACCAAGGAGATTGTCTTTAACACATTTGCTGCTTGAAACTACCTATCACTACCTATCAAGATAATATTATTTGAATAAAAATGCCATTAGTTTGAAATTCGCGCTCAACCAAAAATGACTGATGACATAATGACATTGTACTTGTCAGTCACACGACGGGGTAAACGCTTCTCGTGGTGCGTTTGTGAATTATTCTCAATTTTTGTCTTAAAGGACCCTGCACCATTTTATAGATAATCCTGGCTCTTGTACGATTTTCGATTTTTTTTTTGATATGTTGTACTTAGTCTTAATGATAACTAAGAAATCGTGATGGGTTAAAACTGTGCAGGCACTCCGGTTTGGCGGTGGTGGCGTCTTGTAGTTGCGTCCTGAGCATAACATTTTGCCTCCTAGCACTATAAATCTCGCAATAATAGCAAATGTCTTGTATGACGGGGGCTCATGAGGAGGTCTGCCACACTTCTGTGCCATCAGAATCACAATTTCTCCAGAGGGCGCCTCCGCAATGGTCAATTTGTTAGGTCGGTGTTTTAACAGCAAGCGGAAGTAATGAAACCGAACAAAATCATCAACAATCATGTTATGTAGGTTAGTTGGATCCATCTAACTCCCAAAGTCTTCACTAGTGGGCCCCAAAAGACTTTTTAACATTTTCTTGATCCCACGCACCCATCTCTAGTAGTAGATACTTCATGAAAAATCCGGTAGTTCAGATAGATACTGGGATAGATATTTGTCAAAAGAACCATCACCCGTGACAGACGTCAGTCGGAAATTGTCAGACGTCAGACATTTTCTTGTTGTCTTTTGACATAAGCGGAACGACCTACTTGCATCTTCATTCAAAGCCACTGAATCATTTTCATTTATTAAACTCAGCTCTCTCCTCCGTATACGAATGTCCACAACCATATTCTAATCAATAATTAGCCTACCGACAAAGCGGTTTGTATTGCAAACGAAGCAATTTACCATTTCAGGTAGCGCTCTGGTGCACACTCAGAGCCACAAATATACTTTAAATCGTGAATGCGGATGTCTGACAACTTCCAACTGTTGTGTTGTTTTTTCACCCACCCTTTCAACCATGACCTCGTTAAGCATCTGGGGATGCCCACAGCAGGTTCGGGTCCGTTCATCAGAGTTGACGATCCTACTCTTGCGATTTCGTCAGCTTTTTCATTGCCTGCGATTCCTTTATGAACTGGGACCCACTCCAGTGTTACACTGTTCCGAGTCGCCAGTCTTCTAAGTTCTTCGCCGCATTCCCATACTAGTCAAGATGTCACCCTATAGCTCTGAAGTGCTTTAAGGGCAGCTTGACTGTCACTGTAGATCCTGATCTGCCTGTTGTTATAGGCTCTCATATTATTTGCACTTGCACATGCCAATATTGCATAGACCTCTGCTTGAAATACAGAGGCGTATTTTCCTAGCAAGACGATTCCTTCATATTTGCTCGTCTTACTGTATATGCCCGCTCCGGTGCCGAGCTCATTTTTTGATCCGTCTGTATACCAGATCAGTTCATTCGCTCTACTAAGTGGAGGTGCGTTCTCTTCCTCAAGCTCCTTTCGATCTTTGATGACAATCTCGAAGTTCTTGCGAAATATATATCTGGTGGTCATGTGGTCTGTTGGCATTTTGAAAATGTCATCATCCACATGCCTTATCTCTGTGTGTCCTCTCCCATGTGCCACGTCATGGTTTGATGCTTTTTCCAGTCGGGTTAGTGCCGCTCTTGCTTCGCACATTATGACACAATGTAGCGGAGGAAGGTCTAGCATTGTCTCCAGCGCCGCTGTAGGAGTAGTCCTCATTGCCCCTGTAATGCCAATACATGCAAGTCTTTGGACCTTGCTTAGTTTTAGCAAAGCAGAGGATTGTCTGATCTTTGGCCACCATACCAGAGATGCATATGTGATCCTGGGCATTTTGTACAGCCAGTGTACCATGCTGGGTCCAAGTGCCCATTTAGTGCCGTAAGTGCGTCTGGCAACCATGAAGGTCACCTCAGCTTTTTTGATCACGTGCTGAAGGTGTCGGTTCCAAGTTAAGCCTGGGTCTAGGATAACCCCAAGATATTTTACTTCATCCGACAATCGTATTGGTTCACCCTGAAGCGTCAAAGGGCCAAGTCCTTCCCTTTTCCTTCTTCTGGTAAACGCAATTATCTGTGTTTTTGAAGAACTATATTTTAAGGTTAGGTATTTTCTGTATTTTCGAGGAAACTGTGGAAGAATCAGCCACTTGGCCTAACAATCCTCCTATTATTCACTCACTTATGTTTCATGTAACTTCTATGGTGAATAATAAATGTATTATTATTATTATCATATTTGTGTATTCATAAACTTGACCCGCTATAAAGAGCTCCATATGGAAAGTCGAGAAAACTTGTCGCTATGACACAATTTAACGGGTTATTAAAAGCACCAAAATTCTGACAAAAAAATTATATTGGGACCTCTTTTACCGAACGCGGCCAATACGATCAAGTGTCTTTTGCATACCTACATATAGTTCTTTTAACGATCTAAGAAACTGACTTGACCTGAAATGGGATAATGATATGCAATAAAGCCATAAAAGTATTAGCCGTGACAGAGTCGGAGCTATTTTGTTGTTGGCAAATAATATATTATTACTTGAGAACTCGTTAAGACTTTTCGGTCATTTTTCTGTATCTGTATCTGTAGAGTAGGGAGGGTGAGTGTGTAGGCTCACAGCACTTAGGCCACATGTGACCCATTGTACATCCTCCCGAGGAGTTGTCCTCCTAGGTCATTGTCAATCCTGTCCTTCTCAGGAAGGTGGACAGGTCACTGGGAGACATCTCCTTTATATCGGCAGGTGTAGGCCAAGACTCACCGAACACACACTCTCTTATTGACGATAACTCCGGACACTCGCATAAGACATGCCTGACAGTTTCATCTTCCTGTTCACACATCCTGCATAGAGGTGTGTCCACTAGCCCCATAGTATGGAGGTGTTTACTTAGTTGACAGTGACCAGTCAGAAATCCTACTGTTAAACGTAGGTTTTTCCTGGTCATCGCCAAATATTTCTTCGGCGCCAGCTTCCGAGGGTCGCCCAGGGTGATCCTGGCAAAACTGCATCCTTTGATTCCATCCCATCTCTTAAGGGATTGAGCATGGGTGTAACGTTTGGCTAGTTCCGCAATTGTCGAAGTCGTTAGGCCGTAGGTGTCACTGGGTCCTAGAATTTTCAGTCCAGCGGCTTCCCTGGCTAAAGAATCAGCAATGCGATTTCCTTTACTCCTGTCGTGCCCTTTAACCCACCTCAGGATAATGTTGTTATCTGCCGAGACGTCAGCTAAATCTTGGTGGCACTCTAGTACTAGCCTCGATATAACACGTTGTCTGTTCAAGGCTAATAGGGCTTGTCTACTATCAGTGCAGATTATTATGGTTTTGCCAGAAATTCCTCTTCTGGTTAGTTCTTTTGTGGCAATTGAGATACCATCCAGTTCTGTTGGAACCACGCTGGTATTGTTTCCCATTCCCCACTTAATCTTGAGGCTCAGTGCTCTCGAGTAAACTCCACAGCCTGAGCCTTCTTTCATTTTTGAACCATCTGTATGTATGCGTATTGCATTTGCAGCATCTGGCTCTGTGTTCTGTTTTATTTGAATTTTGTAGGGTTTGTTAAACAAAAACCTGGGTTCAATTGCATCGTTGGCTACCTGCAGGAGAGGTAGCGCAGTGAGCGCTTCCTTCCATAGGCTCAACCTCAATTGGCCCATTCCTACTTCGGGGTTTACACCAGCCGTGCGCAATCGTACCATTGCCATTAACGCAACCTCCTTGACGTGTAGGTCCAGAGGGGTCAGACCAGTAATCAGTTCCATTGCTGCAGTTGGTGTTGTTCTCATGGCTCCTGTGATGTTCAAACAAGCCATTCGCTGTATTTGATATAATTTTTGGATGGCCGTTGCTTGTAGAACCTTCGGTCCCCATGCAATTGCTCCATACGTTAACATGGGTCTTATTATTGCAGTGTAGATCCAGGTGACCACACGGGGCGACAGACCCCATGTGCGTCCCACTGTCCTCCGACACTGCTTATATGCCACATATGCTCTTTTTGCTCTGCTGTGTAGATGAGAGTTCCATGTTAGTTTCCTGTCGAGGGTAATACCAAGGTTTTTCACCTCTTCCGAAAAGTTTAGTTTGCTTTTGAAGATTTCGGGAGGTTTCAAACCCGATAAACTTCTTTTCCTGGTGAAAAGGACCATCTCAGTCTTTCTGGGATTGATCGACAATGAGTGTTCCTGACGTTTGTCACGGGAGATGGTTCTTTTGTTAAATATCTATCCCAGTATCTATCCGAACTACCGGATTTTTCATGAAGTATCTACTACTAAAGATGGGTGCGTGGGATCAAGAAAATGTTAAAAAGTCTTATGGGTCCCACTCGTGAGGACTTTGGGAGTTGATGGATCCAACTAACCTACATAACATGATTGTTGATGATTTTGTTTGGTTTCATTGCTTCCGCTTGCTGTTAAAACACCGACCTAACAAATTGACCAGTGCGGAGGCACCCCTTGGAGAAATTGTGATTCTGATGACACGGAAGTGTGGCAGACCTCCTCATGAGTCCACGACATACAAGACATTTGCTATTATTGCGAGATTTATAGTGCTAGGAGGCAAAATGTTATGCTCAGGACGCAATTACAAGACGCCACCACCGCCAAACCGGAGGGCCTGCACAGTTTTAACCCATCACGATCTCTCAGTTATCTTTAAGACTACAACATATAAAAAACAATCGAAAATCGTACGAGAGCCAGGATTTCCTATAAAATGGTGCAGCGTCCTTTGGCTAGTAGTGGAAAAAATGTACATACACCACGGTGGTGAAGACATTCATAAGCCTCGCACCTTTTTCCGCTCGGGGTAAAGCCTCTCGCGAAATAATTTTGGTGCTCGTCATCACCTTGGTGTAGAATATACTATTAACACATAATATTAACTGCAGATTGACCATATGATTGACCATATTAGGACAATTAAAATTATTAGCAATTATGTGCAATATTACGAATATAAATCTAAAATTTGCTTCTTTGGAACAATGTATTTTTAGCCGTAACATCGGACTTCTCCAAGCTTTTTGGTTTTGGAAACGATAAGTCTCTAGGAAAAGGTGCTGGTTTGCTTGGCAATGGCGCACCTTGTACATCGACAATTTTCCCAACCTTCCTGTAATAAAAGCATTGTTTCAATAATTGTCGGACAACTGAATGGAATCAATTGATAATTTCCGTTATTCTATTAATTTATAACAAAATCCTGAAACACGTCAAATATTAAAAATTGATATTCTGCAACGAAAATATTTCATCCCTACATTTAACCCTCTTCGAGTGACAGTTACAACCCCTTATTTTTTCAAATGGCTTGGGATATATGCTTTGAAAAAATAATGTTGTTCCCATTTGAAAATCTAACGGTCTTATTAATAAACACGGAGTAACCTGAGACTAACTTTATTCCATGCTTAAACCATCAGTTTGACAGATACGCTATTAAGGGCCATTCGCACCGGTTACACTTAAACGTTAAGTGTCACTCAAATCCACTAAGTGTCACTTAGTCGTTCGCACCGTATTTAAAGGCACCCTTAACGCGACGTTAAGGATACCTTAACTAAGCTCGGAATATCCCCGGCTTAAAGTTCCACTTAACCTCGAAATACTAATTTTGAAGTTAATTTATGACAGTTTAGATTTGAGTAAATTGTGCTTTGGTAGATGGTAGATCTTTGTATTTGTAATTTGTCTTATCGAAATGGAAATTTAAGAAGATGATGACGATTTAGAAATAATTGATCTAGGTTATTGAATGCGGCATACAGTTATATATAAGAAACGATTATTTTAATACATTCGATCCTAAGACGTTTTTTCTTAGATTTAGAATGACGAAGGAAACTGTTCTCAATTTTCTTGGAGAAATTGAAATTGTTTATTTTCTATGACATTTTTATACTTGCTAATAATATCTAATAGGTAATAATGATTTTTCACGTGTTGTGAAATTTATTCCACAAGATCGTTTTTTTCCGCTCATATTTAAACTACTGAAATGACTCGGAAGAAAAAATACTTATTAAAACGTCAAAAACAAAGATGACACCAAATAATTTTAAACACATATAGATCAAACTGGATCAAACGACTACCGTTAATTGGTTAATTCCTGACAAGATCTTCTTTTTCAAAAAAAGATTTTAAGAATTGCGGCGTTGTCAAATGGAACCTCCCACTTAGTTAAGGGAGGTACGGCGCGAACGAAGTTCCACTTAAATTATAAGTGTCACTTAGCTAAGTATGACTTTTTAGGATAATCGGTGCGAATGGTCCTTAAACTCATATTAGACAAGGAATAGGCTACTCCGAGGTTAGTCTGGGACTAACTTTGGTAATAATTTTAATCCATGGAAATAGGTAGTTTAAGCTCGGAATAACCTTCGAATAAATATAACCTTAGTTTTGTTGAACTGTCAATTGTGGTATTATAAATGTCATATCCCTAATTCGAAATTTAGTTTGTCGTTTTTGCATTATCAGTTCGTATTATTATTCAGTTTATTTTTATCAATTATGTATATTTACTAAGTATTTGCTTTGGTTCAGTGAGTAGTAATTATAAATATTAATTATTAATTATTATTTGGAAGATTTGAGGAAAATGGAAGAATTGGAAGAAGCAGAAAATATTCGGGCTAATCCCTTAAAAACATTGTTAGAAGAGGAATTGAAAGCTATAAAATTGAATGGTTTTAAATGAAACTAACTGTTTCTAAATGACTCCACAATATATTTGAAAAAATGTGTAAATTGCAAGTAAATTATTGACAATTAAAAATAAATTTTTTTATCAGTTTTTATTTAATTTTTCCATTTCTTTTTGTTGCAAAAATTTTTCATGTTCTTTGCGTTGTATAGTAATCTGGAATTTCTCCTCAGCACGCCTTTTTTTGATTCCTTCAATTTGAGTAAGAGTGAGTTTTTCAACAGAACTCCTACTAAATATATATAACTAGGTATTAACAATAAAAAGCGTGAAGAAAATTCGGAAATACTACTTTGAACACAAAATACAAACTGAGAGATAATTATGAGATTTTTTGAAATGAATGAACAGAGCACTGACACATGTCACAATAAAAAACAGAACAGATGTCACCATAACGTCACTTTATTGGTCAATTCCTACCATACAACTGTGAATCTTCCTTAAGTCATGTCAAAACCCAGTAATAAGGAAAGAGTAACTATTACCTCCTTACGCCCGGTTTCACAATGTCAAGTTATCCTGAGGTTAACAAATAACCCTTGGTTACCTCAAAACAAGTGTTTCACATTGTTCAGTAAAGGGTTCAAGTTATGGTTAACTCTCAGAATATTTAACCACCAGAAAATCTAGTGGTAATAATAATAACCTGGAGATTCTAACCTAACAATTAAAGCTATTGCTGTATCTGTCACGTATCTGTCACAAAACATGGTATCTGTTAGCATATTTTTTGAGTGGAAAATGAACGATTATGAGGTAAATGCATATAGTAGTGATGAGGAACCAAGAAGACCAAAAATTATAAGGCCTAGATCCGATTATTTTGAGGATTATGACAATCTCGATTTCTTCCACCTCCGGTTTGCCTTTGTTGCAATTTATTTTGTACAATTTTTCGTTTAGTTCGTTTTTTTAAATTTATGTATTTCTCTTTAAGTGTCTTAACTGATCTATATCCATTTACACCGCTAGTGCTATTGAATTCCTGTTCTATTTCAACCCATTTTTTATTTTTCTCTTTCCAGGTTACTGCATTTGTTTGTTTGGATTCTATTATATGCTTATATTTATTAACTAAAGAAAGCAATAAGGTTTCTTCTTCTTTTGAAAAATTTGGACAACGTTTCGAAGAATTCATTATCACTTAATTAAAATTATTACTTCTGTCAAAGAAAGATTATACCGAACTACAACTTCCCAAATAAATTGATTTTATAGGTTAACTCCTTCTTCTTTTTTTCGATTTTGAATGTCACTATCCATAAAATCTGATCATTATACCTAATCTGCTACCAACTGAACAAAAATTACTACTGAACTTCCGATCAGCTAACCCATAGACGAGCTGACAATTGTGGAACGGTATCTGATGGTAACCTTATAGGTAAGGGTTAATTGACCCGAGGAGTTAACCCGACATTGTGAAACCGGCTGTTAGTCGGAGTTTATTAATAGCAATTGTATCACTTCTTTAAACCTACGCTAGTCTCAGAGTAACTAGTCTCTGACTAATCTAGGAGTAAGGGCGGAGTAAGAAATTTTTATTAATAAGACAGTAAATGTTTTCAGATTTATTTTTAAAATTAATAGGGAATAAGGAATGAAAAGACCTTTCTAAAGTTACTATATCACAATGTACCTATTTCTTATTTAAAAACTTGGGGGGTTGTTGTAACTGAGTCTTGAAGGGGTTGAATATGGGGATGACATTTTGTATGTCCATTTAAAATCTAAAATTGACCTACTCCAATCAGGATATTGAAACTGAGTAAGAGACATTGACCACTCGCTATGCAGCGAAGCGCATGATATCGTTCGAAAACATGAAAAATACGATTTTTGGTCACATGTGAGTTTGCAAATGTGCGCTATTAACCTTCGCTACGTAGCGAGTGCCTGGCCGTCACCCTGATACGTGAACAGTAAAAATATACAACAATCGACGAAAATATAGATTATATAGAACAATTAGCTTTTTAGGCAAAACGTAGGAAAAAAATTAATGCAGTTATTTGGTATTGAGAATGCAGAACATGCTGAGCATATCCAAATAAATAACATCCAGCGTGGAATGGGAGAAAGCGAAAGCCTTACTGGGAAAACGGGAGATTAAGTTGAACTGGAATAGGGTCAATATTATAGAGAGAGAGAGAGGAGGGCAGATGCTTTGGATGTGGAGTGAAGGGCTAACAGGTAGCAGGGTGTAATGCCAAGAGAGTGGTGAATATAAGGGAATGCTGGCTATGTAAGAGCGTGGAGCACATGATCAGAGACTGTCGGCAGGCCTTTCTTTGTAGGGTATGTTGGGAAAGATGACACAAGCCAGGGGAGACAGAATGTAGTAGGGAAAGGAAGTGGATGAAGACGGAGACGGAAAACATGGGAAGTACCCTCTGGACCCCTCAGAGGGGACGAGTCTGGGCAAATAGGAGGAAGAAGAAAGCAGACCGCAGGAAGAAAAATATAGAGGATGGATGGAGGGTGTTACAGATAAATCTAGTGGAGAGCATGATTAGGAAAGAGAAGGCATGTGAGAGAGAGGTAGGAGTGATAGAAAGAAGTAGATGATTTTTAAGTCTAGAATAACTAAACCTGTATGTCCAGCTCACGTTTTGCTGTGTTGCCACTCCGCGCATTCGCTTATTCTTGAATTAACGTATGAAGTCAAAAATTGACCCCCTGGTTTCTGTAGTAGGCACACTGTACTTTAAGGCCGGCCACACATCGAGGAAACATGAAATGTGAAACAAGAAATATGAAACACGTTTCATAAAATAAGTACACATTGCCGAAATGAGAATACGCACATCAGCGAAATGTGTTTCATGTGACGTCATAGCGAAACAAATCCTGTAGAAACGTGTTTATGGTTGAAATAATACCCTCCTTGGTGTGCGTCATCGATTGTGACGTATATTCGGGTTTTCGGCATGTCGTTTATTTTATTTGCTATTTTGACATATAGCTAAGCTTGAATTTGATAAATAAAATCATCAGGATCGTATTCAGCCAAATTCGAAAAGTCTATTATTAATAATCACCAGCTTCTTTTTCTACCTGAAAATACTTGAGAACTTTCAAAATGCTGATGTTTTTCCGTGTGTCTAGGAATATTTTTTCATATTATTCAAATAAATACAACAATAACACTAATATTCACTTTTCATAAATAATAATTGACCGAAAACAACAAAGTACAGAGCTGTCGAGAACTGTCAGTGTGACAGTAGAAAAAGACGTGAGGCACATTGCCGCTACGAAAGTAACACCTTCATAGTATTTTGACCTACGGATTGATAGGTTGCACTTGCGCGTAATCTAAACATCATTCAATAAAAGTCAAAGATTGGGGTTAACGTTTGTAAAACATTTAAACGGTTCATTATTGTGATATTTTGATTAGCATTAATCACAGACCTGCCTTTTTTCCATTTCTTCCTACGTAATGTGTTAGAAAGACATTAACAATCGATGACGCACACCAAGAAGGGTATTATTTCAACTCTACATGAAATGGGATTTGGATATTTTTGTTTCTTTCTTGTTGCTCGTTATTTCGCGTTGCAGGAAATATTTGATCAGTTTCAAAAGTAAAAGACGACGGAGGATTTGATTATGTGAGGCTTGACAATGGAAACTAATCTACTACTACAGACATTCTATAAAAACACTGAAATTTGTCCGGATGCTCATTTAATTCTTCCGACATATAAAAGAACCATGTTTAACATTTATATGGTTATACGGATGTACCCAGTAACGTCGTTTCTTTCGTTTTCAACTTTTTTTGTGTTTTGATAATAGGTTACTACCGCAACTAAGGGGTTTATACCGTAAGTATGTACGATGTCGTTGATGAACGAATATCGTTTACGAACGATAAATGTTATTCTGTACTCAAAATGCCAACGAATATCTCGTTAGAAATCGGCGTTCATGAACGACAGCCAGAAACGTCACTTTGGGTATAAAAATTTTTGGCATAAAATTAATTATTTCGGTGAAAATTATGGAAATTGTTTAAGAGGAAATTGATTCGTCTGCCGAATATTTGTTTTCTCTAAATAACGTGTTATTTTCTCTAACGCTTAAGTATATTTCGTATTAACTTCCAGTTGTTTTGTTTGATCGTTTCTTCTTTTCTTCCATATTTTTAAATAGGAAATCCATAACCTCAGCTCATTGACATATAAACGTCAATCCTTTATCTAACAAAGAGCCATAACCTCAACTTGCAGTTGAAAGTTGAACAACGTTGTCAAATTGCAAAATATTTCAAATTTGGTGAAAATATTGACATGAAAAACGTTAAAAAACTTTCACAGTGCTTTATTATTCACATTTATAGGTTTGTGCAGTATATTAAATAACATAGTAGTGTAGATTTTGAAAACATTAACGGGTATGTATTTATATAGAATGGATATTAGCTACGATCTTCTTCACTCAATTATAATTTAATTCAAAAATCTGACAACGCTGTGATATTTTGCTCTACTGCCCATTTGAAAACGTCCAACTTTCGTTATCATCAGAAAGTGGTCAACGAAAAAGATACAGAATAACGTTTCAAAATTTTTCGTTCACGCTTCCAATCGTTTGTAAACGAAACCTTTGCTGAACGAAATATTACAGAATAGACGCCTAAACTGTGTCCAAACTATCATCGATATCCATTGCTAACTGAAACAAAATAATTTAATTTGATTCTGTTTGTGCATCAATGAAGCACAAACTTTCCGTTTCAGATTTCATATTTCTCGTTTTTAGTTTCCTTGATGTGTGGCCTGGCTGAGGAAACATCTACACAAAATGAGAAAAGTCAGTGAACCTTTGTACTGAAAATGTGACCTGAGAGAAGAAATTCCTGTTCACCAGTGATGCCAACTCTCAGAAATTTATCTCCCCAAAACCCCAATCAAAAACCCCTAAAATCATCACAATTACTAGAGATTCCCCCTTAGCCTCAATTTTTCATTATTTTTAAAATGAATGATTAGATATTTTTAATAAAGAATAGATACATTGAAAATAGCTAATAAGTACTACTAATAAAATATCATTAAACATCATTTTGCCAATTCAGCACCATCTAGTAACCATCAATGACAGTAGTATTATTTGCTCAATTCAAATTTTTTTATAAACTTTTATTGGATACAAGTATGGAGTATGGAGAGTAGTGCAATTAAAAAAAACACACAATTAAAATTTTATCCCTAAAAATACCCTTAAAAAGTTATTCCTCCTAAAAAACTTCCTGGATTGGTTTTTTTCTCCCTAAAATTAGGGGGAAAACCTCCAAGCTTCTGCAATGGGCGTGGAGAAAATTGAAAATTATACAAAAGGTTTGTTGGGCACAACCCGTATGAATTGATTAATACACGTATAAATGTGTTGCAGTTATCTACGTAATTCTAACCTAAAAACTTTTTCAATATAGCTTACCGGTGTTTGTACCACCAATATTCGAAAGCTAAAGTAATGCAAGCCAATCCGATACCAACGAAAATAACAATAAAAACACCACCGATATTATGAATACTTATTCCATCTGATTGATCGTCTACTTTTTCACAGTCTTTCTTTTCTGGATTTTTATTCCACCATTTTTCTTTCAAACGTTCCAGTTCTCTTCTATTTAACAGTTGTAATATGCTGAAATAAAATTACAGTTGAACTCCAACACTGCCAAGAAATCAATAGTAGGTACAGTACAATTCAATTGTATCTAAATAAAATGAAGAACACTTTTAATTACAAATTCATAATATATTTTGTAATAATTCGAAATTTCAAATATTGTAACAGATAATTCAATTTAAAATATTACATTCCGTGCAAAATGTTGGTGTATAATTTAACAAATGCTGAAATACTACAATAATCAGGTAAATTTTATCTCATTCCGGGTGCTCATAAAAATTCTCCCGCCAAACCAAACCAAATAAGCCCGCGTATTTTATTGCCACACAAGCGTTCAACGGAGGGGCGACGGGTAAATTCAATAAACATTTTCGTTTACCAGTTTTTTGACAAATTTAACGAGGAGCCGAGGACTGTGGGTCTCAATACAGTTGTGTACAGCCAGTGAATAATTTGTGGATTTAATCCCCATGTCTTTCCTATAGCCCGTTTGGCAGCCATTATGGCCATTTTCTCTTTATTATTTCTGTCTTGTAGGTGTGAATTCCAGATCAGTTTTACATCCAGAATTATACCCAGATACTTGATCTCCTAGCTTAGACACAGCTGCCTGTTGAAGTCTCTCAAGGTTCCTTTTTCTAGAGAAGGGAATGAGTGCAGTTTTTGCATAATTAACCCTTATGCATTCCTTCTGGACCATATCTCCACCGTTTCCAGAGTTTTTTGCATCAGCTCAGATATAACATAAATTGTTTACTATAAGCCCGCGTTTTTATTGTCACACAAGCGTTCAACGGAGGGAAACGGGTAAATTCAGTAAACATTTTTGTGTATCAGTTTTTTGACACATTTAACACTAAGTTCAAAAACTATAAGGTGTTTTTCATAATCGTGTAATACATAATTTCTGGGATAAAGCGGACTACCCCGATTAATTAGACACCTGGGGTGCGATTTTCGAGTTCACACGAATATTATGCGTGTACGGTTATTTCCACATGAAATTTTTCGTATACGGTGCTAAATGTGTATTTTTCAACAACATTCGAACACGAATAATTTAGCAGCCGGCAACACCGCATAATCGTATGGTTTTGTCATTTGTGACATTTGAGATGCAAAGAATATACCTTATCTATGCAACTCTCTGATAGTTCTATGCAAAGAATATACCAACTACAGTATCAAGTGTGGTAAGACCAAACTGGCTTTTGATATTACTTATTTAGCATGTTTCCTCTATTATTGTTTGTTATTAAAAAATGTTTATTACTTCTAAAGCGACGGATTTTGTAAATCTATAAAGTTTCACAAATTGCCTTTCTGAATGAATATTCCTCAAAAGGAGCAATAAATGGGTTAAAGATCCTAGGAGGTCTATCTGCTAACCCTTCCGCTTCTTGCATAGCGTTACTGATTATATCATTTATTATTCAAATTAATGAGATACCAAACACAAATATTTTCAATCTAGGATATGTAAATTTACACTTTCCGTACACGAAAACATTTATTCGAATGGAATAAACCCACTCGAAACAAGCCATACGAAAGTGTTCGTATACGATTACCCTTTGAGCATGTCGAAAATTAGGTTATTCAAATTTCATACGAAAATGGCCATTTTTCGTATACGATTTACTCCCGAATGGTTTCGAAAATCGCACCCCTGGTACAATGGATACAATGCGATTTAATAAGATCTAACGGCTTTTTTTTTCGGGCCGAGATGGGAAACTCATTTTCGACTGGGTCCTCAACCCAGACAGTGTTGGACTCATCCCCCATCTCTTTCCCTAATCATGCTCTCTACTACGCCACTTATCTCCATCCATTCCTCCTTGCCCCTCAACATAATCTCCACCTTATTATCCCAATACATCGCCTCTCCCAGTTTATTTTCCAACTTTTTCAAAACTTCTTCGTTATTCCAACATCTAAACACATCATCCTCCACTTCACATCTCTCGCACACTCCAGTTTCTCTTTTCTAAGATCTAACGGCTTTAAAAGTTACAAACAGGCAATAAATATTTACTCACGCAGTATTAAATTGATCCTTTAAAGGTGATCCCTGCTGGACTCCAATAGCATATGGTTTCCTAGAAAACTCTTCTCCAACAGTGGTTAAATCACAATTAGTTATCTCCAAATATTTTATATCTGTGGCATCTCCAAGATAAGCAAAACCTTCACTCGACGACTTGGAACTTCTCACTCTTTCTACGGCTTCATCTAATGTATTCACTAATCCAGCTTCTTTCATAGCTTGCCACATTTTTGTATATTTGTCGCTAACTGGGTAATCCCAGACTGCCAACTTTGATCTTTCGACTTCTGAAAGGCTGTCATTTAGGCTCATATCTTTCCAGATCCTGAAAATTATTATATCTATTGAACAGATTGAATTAGAATGTGATTATTTTACGGCGAGGACATGAAGCCGCCCTTCCCTGTATCTTTTAACCGTTCGGTATATAATGATCAATTAGGAATGATAATAACTAATAACCTTACCCCAATATCCATTTTTTTATGACCGTGCGTTTTAACCCATTTTCCTGCACGCAATTTGGTTTTGAAAGTGTAATTTTCCCGTACTAATACGGGAAAGTAAAATTATGCAAATATTGATCTTATTAGATAGGTTTTTACTTCGGAAGTTATAGCTATTGTTACAACAGGTGAATAAATATTCACGAAATATATAAAATAAAATTCTTACATCTACAAATGACTTAAAACCTTTGCCGTCACCGTCATCGTCATCTTTATGCGACATGCAACCGATGTCATCCTCATCGACGTCATCTACTTAACAGTTAACACCTAATAATTCCACTGGACCGGCAATTTTAAGCAATTTAGAGAGTGCAACAAATTGTTTTTTGAATATTAATATTTATAATAATTAGTAGTGTTTAGTTAAAGTTTTGTATATTTATGTTGAAACAAAATGATTTTTGAAAAATGGGTTGGTATACTTTTCTGTATGTACGGTCGTGGAAAAAATGCTGTTCCTAACTCATGCCTAAAGTGTCTTTCCCGCCCTTGACCGCTTGCCCGAACTCCGTTCCGTGTCGTTCGGGTCAACTGCAGTCGCGTGCGGGAAAGTATCATTTTCCGCACTTGTTAGGAAAATAACTATAACACATCAATGACTGCTCTGAATGTCAAAGTGACAGATGGGTGAGCATTCGGAATATTTTTTATGAGGGGTGGAGTAACACTTCATTTTTTATGCTCATTATATTCCCCCCAGATTTGAAAACAGGTGGCACCATAGTTTCAAAATAAAAACCAGTTATAATGGTTTCTGCGTGTTATCTACATACTAAAAGTGGACTTTTCCGCATTCTTTTTAGTGTTGAAAGCTTTTCCGCACTAGTGCGGAAAGTAGATTTGCTAAGTTTTTGGGGAGTATACTGACATTTGAATATATGAAATATAGATTTGTATGGTTGTAGATTACCAAATGACTGCTCCGCTAAAGCGTCGTTCGGCCATCTGCAATAGTGTGCGGAAAAGTATCACCTTCCGCACTACCAGTTCAAAAACGGTGACTGTTCAAGTAAGAAGTAACAACTACTTCCCGGGCTATAGGCACCGACGGTTATTGAATTACCCCTCAAAGAAAAACAGATGGTATATCTACAAGATATTTAACACCAATCATTCTGGTTTGCAATTAGAGCGGACAACATAACTTTCAGACCGGCTTCGGAGAAAGAGTCACTTTTCCGCACTAGTACGGAAAGTAAATTTATTGACATTTGAAGAATATACTGACATTTGAAT
>CAJUYG010001849.1:0-49887 GCA_910591675.1 Galerucella calmariensis | reverse complement strand
CATCACAAGATGAGAGATTTAATTAGCGTTCGTGCAACCGGGCATAAGCCAGCTGTTTCAGATGATGATTATTTTAGATTAGTGAAGTCGGGTTTTGGTCTAGACAAGATTTTATTCTTTCACTGGAAATTAAATTACTAATTTAGAATACATATTTTTTAGATGCTAGTCATTTGTTTGCTATCGCGACAATATTCATTGGTTATATGGAAAAGAATATTTTCTGTCCTAGAATAGTATATTCTTCAACGAGTGCATAATGATGGCTATTATTCACGCGGATGAAGTTTCCAAAACGAGGGAGCGCAGCGAGTGAGTTTTGGAATCATCCAAGATAATAAAATCCATTCTACACAAGTAAAAGACTATACTTTCTCCACGACTAAAAAGAAAAAACTTCCAGTGAGGCTTGAAGCCTGATCGTCCGCGCCAGAGTCAACCATTTCTACCACTAGGCTAAAGAACAATTTTATTCCAAAATCATATAAAGAGCTAATATACGTAACTCATATTTTTAATCGAAACCCCCACATTTATGAATGAAATTAACTTCGGGAGGCGTAGGTACATATTCACTATCGCTACTTTTGTCCATTTTTGCCTATATAATACGTGAAATTATGATTATATAATTATTTTGACGTTTCAAACGACGCACTGTCAGAAGTGATTTGCGTTATTAGGTATTTGACGTTTTAAAAGAGACGATTTGATTTCTTCATTTCAATTCATTTTAGCGTGAACTCTGATAATAATATATAGCCGGAGAGCCAGAGCCAAAAAAACTGTTTCAATTTCTAAAGGCTGGTTTTTTGTTAAATCGTTGTAGCCGATGGGTACACAAACATGCTCCGGTCAGTCAAGCGTGCCGTAGAACAGGTGGCTCAGGTGCGATATTAAATGTGTATCATTTGACGGGTGCACAAAATGAATTTCTAAAAGCTGAAAATTGTTATACAACTTCTCTATTGTATAAAATAAAAGTTCTGTTGGTCAGTCAGTCATACATTAGAACAGAGCTGGTCACTGGTCAGTCAGTCATGATAGACGTATGATAAATAATTATTAAGTTCAATTCGTTTCTAAAACTTCAAATTTTGTCTGAGGGTTCAGAATTATGTATTGAACATCAAAACATCCGTCAGTCATGTGTTCAGTAGAACAACGTCCGTCAGTCAGGTGAAAAAGGTAAAGGTATACCGCGCGCTGTTTGAGTTTCAGGCTGCGTATCACGATATTCCTACGTTTTGTATTGTTATTTTAACAATCAGAAAACGTCATTTGATGTTTCAATTTGTAGTTCTATGGATAATTGTATCGCTGATGCGACGCTATACTTTACACGAATTAGCAAGATCGCTTGACACTTTTTCAAAGTTTCTTCCGTGAATGAATTCAACAGAAGTTGCTTTTTAAGACCGAATACACAAATTCTGTTCATTTCGTAAATCAACCGAAGCGTCGCATCAGCGTTTAGTAGAAAAACCGTTGAAATTTGAAGTGGAGGACGTTCAAAGGTGGGGGAAAAAAGAGCCCTCCATCTCGAACTCTAGCTATTATGTACGAAAATTCGGATTCTTACCGACGAGTATACCTACCTGTCTTTTCTAGTTCGTTTTCAATACACCCGTTCATTCGCATACATTCTATTTCCAACGTAATAGAAATACATTATATTTCCAACGTGAGAGATTCAATTATTTTTTATACCTTCAATAATTAATGCTTCTTCCTAAGCACGAATATTTTTCGAAATTACAACTCATACAAATTTGTCAAGTGGATTAATCAATTGTTTGAGAACGTAATTAAATTTCAAGTTATTACAATAGCCAAAGTCACATTATCAAGTGACATTTTCTGGTGTAGATAAGATAAGTTTTTCTGAATCCACAATTTTTTATTTTTTTGCATAAAAATACCGCACGAAACGTATCAAATGATTAAATAAATCGTTTGTCGATGCGATACAAATGGTAATTATCCATAGAAACGTCTATACGTCTATCCGGACTGACTGACCAGCTCTGTTCTAATGTATGACTGACTGACCAACACAACTTTTATTTTATACAATAGAGAAGTTGTATAACAATTTTCAGCTTTTAGAAATTCATTTTGTTCACACGTGAAATGAGACACCTTTAATATCGCACCTGAGCCATCTGTTCTACGGCACGCTTGACTGACCGGAGCATGTAAGTGTACCCATCGGCTACAACGATTTAACAAAAAACCAGCCTTTAGAAATTGAAACAGTTTTTTTGGCTCTGGCTATTGGACTAATAGAATGTGATTGGCTAACGAGAGTGAATTCTTTTCCGTTATCCACTGGTGTGAAGAATGTATATCATTATGCAGCTAAATATGTAAAAATAATTTGTGCGTTATTGTTTAGTCGTGGAGAAATAGTATATTACATAACGTGTGCGGAAAGTGACATTTTTCACACGAGTAGGAAATATTGTAGCACGAGGCACTAGCCGAGTGCGACAATCACACGAGTGTGAAAAATCACTTTCGCTTGAGTAATGTACAGTATTTTTCCTACGATCACGTGATAATTTCACCAAATAATGTGTAATCATATCTGGCATATTAATACACAAAACGTTACAATCAAAGTCAACATCATTGATTTCAAAATTGACAATAACTATCAATAGTGACAAAAATTAAATGAAATTAAATTAAATTAAACGGATATTTTTTGTTTTAATGACATGAAAGTCCAAGAAATGTCGATGTAAACACATTTTATTTTTAAGAATGAATAAACTGTTGTGTATATTTTCTTAGCGCTATAATTATCATGGATAAGATTACCACGTAAAAGCGGTGGAATGGCCGAGCGGACTGAGCGTCCGTATACCTCACTCGACTTCTGACTAACAGTAAGGTGGTTCGAACCCGTGCTCGGTGTTTTTTTTTAATTTCAAATTAAATAAATAAATAGTATATGGACAAAACAAACTTAGGAAATGCGCATTTGACATATTATACATAAATTTTCGAGGTAAATAGACTAGCATGTCAACATTCAATTTGACAGCTTTTTTATCCGTACACGTGCGGATAAGTTTTTTTTCCGTACGCGTATGAATAAAGGCCACTTTCCATAGAACTAGACAGTGCGATATATGTCACTTTCCTATGTGATCGTAGGAAAAATCCTTATTAAACGCAGGAACATTATATTCCCAATGCAGGCAACTTATTTCTCGCATTTGATAATGTTTATGATGTTACAGAAGTATGTCTTTCCAAGAATTTTTTTTGGCTGGAGATTTTGCGGTATAATACTGGATATAACAATAATGAGTGGTTATTTGATAGTCCACAATATACCAGACCAAAACTGCAAATACACTATATATAGGTGTATTGTTCAAAATGGCACATCTAATAACAATAAATACATGAGAATATATAGAAAATGCCCAACTTTAAACAAATAACTGATGTATTTTTTGGTACATCACAACCTTTCATAATATGGCTTGCTTATCAAATAACTACCCACCAACCTGCACCCTGCACACGCATGTTTCAACAAACCTAATACGCAGTATATCGGGATCAATTTCAAGCTTCAATAAGATTTCAATCATAACTAAACTTTTGAAGGTAAGTGTTATTTATTTCAAATTATGCTTGAAATCACATCAAATATATTTAAGCAGTGGTATGGTTCAAATATTATATACCGCAAAAAATATTTGCTGGAAATAAATAACTGTATCAAACCAGTTATGCCTATGTATACAAGGATGGTTAAAATAACACAACAAAATGTGGAAAAAAACTTTATTTTTAATATTGTTATTGCACATGCACATAGCCTTTGAGAAATGAAAATTTTTTCTGAATATAAAAACAATATTTTACAAATTAAACACATATATATATATAAATGATATAGTTTTGATATTAGTTATAACTAATTCTAAACAAGCATATAAAAATAATGGGGTGGACAAACAAAGGTATGTGGAAAAACAGAGAAATATTTCGGTTTTTTGTAACAGGACTGTGATAAATTGATACATAATACAATCAACTTTATTTTTAATATTGCACAGCCTCTAAAAAATGAGAATTTTTCCTGAATATAAAAAAAAACATTTAAAAACCATAAAAAACTAAACACATATGTCTGATCTAGTTTTAATAACTAATTCTTAAGTATCCAATCAATTGGGTGGATAAACAAATATATGTAAATGAACAGAATAAATAAATCTTACACAGGGTTTAAAGCGTAATGGAGCAAAATAAGATTAACATTTTTAGAACATTCAATCTGAAAATATTCATAGAATGGGCAATTTGATTCACCTCTGAAACTATTCAATTTATAATGATACAAAATATAAATCTTTAGTGAGAAATTCTATGAATTACTATAGATAATTTGGAGTTCTGATACTAACACTTAAATGGGATTCTGGAGCTTATGATGTGTATGCTTGTTGAGATATCAAATATTTTCTAAAATAGTTTTTGAAGACAAGTCTTGGACCAAATTTTGGGAATAGGGCTTACTGTTTCTTCATCAAGCAATTTAAGACTTTGATCATTGATTCCTGCACCTAATTTAAAAATTCAAACGCATTTTAAATTCACATAAATATACAAGATGTTTGATAAGTATGGTATACAATTTTAGTGGGTGTGAATTAATATTTTTAATTGAAACCAGATAATTATTTAATTTCTATCCTCTTTTATAAAAATATATTTATATACATGCATGTACTTACAATCAAAATTGTCGATGAATTCTTCGAGCCCCCAAGTTGATGAAAGGTTTTCAAATTCCATAGCACATGTGAGAACTGAAACGCGAAAGTGTAACTTCACCCACCAACGATGACATGAAAATGATTATAATAATGCCGCTGCTGCGCGTCGTTCTCGCGCACATCCAATTATCGCTCTCCTTTACAAATTGCCGATCCATGATTGGTCAAACGACGACTGTTGTAAATAACGGACATTCAAATTTCAAATAAATATCTACTAGACCAAGGGTTTTCTTTTCTGTTTTAGAAAAGAAAAATGCTATTTTTGTAAAAAAATATTATATATATATTTTTTAACAGTGATAGTAAAGAGCTTATTTATAACGGAACGATATATTTCTACGGTAGTGAAGTAATGTTTACTAAAAGTGAAAATTCCTGGCATAGGAAAAAATGTTTTGTATTTTTTATAAGTATCTTATAGTTTCTGTATAAAGATGATAGAAAAGTTGATTTTACTAACTCAGTTAATCAGTTTTATTACCACAGTGAAAATTCTACTTGTCTTAGTAAAAAAAAAAGTTTAGGAAAGAACGCTTTGCTGGGAATTTTCTCAGTGTACGATCACTGACAATACTAACGCCACTGTATAAATCAATATCAGTCAATTGAGTAAGTGAGAGGGAAGAACACACGCACGCCAATAAGAACTCAGCTTTCGAAAAAATTACCAATTATGTAATTCGAAGGGTGTGGTAATTTTCGTACAACGCTGCCTGAGCTTGCAGAATCCCATAACAAATTTGGAAAAGTGTTCATTTTTTAATATTCATAAATTGAAAAAATAATGTTAATAGAAAATATCCAAGGAAGGAGGATCATACTGTTAATATTGTTAATAATAAAAAGTCCCTTTTCTGATTATTATCACTACTTACTTAGCACTTTAGCTTTTCCATAGTTAAACGTGGCAATATCGAATGTTTCGACTGCATTCCTTTCATGGCTTCAGATAAACTTGCCAAAGTATACTAACCTATAATAATATACCTACGTTGAGGCAAATATACCAAAAACTATGTAGTTATGTCTGTCTATGCAAAAACATTTCCATTTGTTCCTAATCCAATTCTTTTGTACTATAATATACTTGTATCATATTGATAGCACGTTTTCAGGTAAGAGACCCTATAACCGCAATAAACCATAGGCGGACATTGGAATTTAGGCAGGATAAAATAAATCAATTCTCCAAAAGTAACTAAATTTGGACAATAAGTAGCATATTTAAAGGTGGGAACCTAAAACCTAAACATACAAAGTACGCGAACATAGGTACTAGGTACCTACTCCGCCCAATTGCATCTTGCTCCTTGATTGGATAACAACTTACTTGATTTAAGAGGTGTAGACTACTAGGATAGTACTTCCTAGTATAAATAGAAGTCGCCTTGTTATAAGGCAGAATTTCGGAGAGGGCGACATCTACTATTGATCGTTAGAAGTACTCGAGGTGTGAACAACAAACTAACCTATATGTGTTTATATGGGTGAAGTGTGAGATTTTTATATAATTTTAAGTCATTTAGGTTGAAATTGATATATTTAGACGTTATTTTATGAATAATAATTGTGTTAAATACACTTCAAATCTAAAAATGCAGCGGATTGGGAGAGGTAATAATGAGATAAGATCACGCAAAATGTGCTCAGTTCCTCAATGCTAATCATATGGTACTTCGGATATTTCTCTACATAAATTCCGTTCGAATCCCAAGGCAGCTAAGAAATGGCAGATTATCTTGAAGATAGGGAAGCCTATCTCAAAGTATATGTTTGTTTGCAGCAAGCACTTTCTTAAAGATGATTTTTTGTGTGGTAAGTTCAACAATTTTCCACGTACCTAACTGTAACTTTTACTATTGAATTTTCTTCACTTTGATTTACATTTTTTTTATTATTCAATAGATAGTTACCTTGACAACACAGAGGAAGCGTTAGAAAAATGGATCCTCTCCTAGCCAGAACCTTCCAGTGACTAATTATCAACATAAAGAAATTAAGGATAGAAGTGGCCGACATTGATAGGGAAGAACTCAAAACATTTAGTTTCATTACATATTTGATTTATTTCAGGCTAAGACAAAAATCAAATGAAATAGAGATATATAGATATATATATATATATATATATATATATATACCTATTTGTAATGCGTTTCATTACTACATATTTCTTTTCAGGTGTGTCCAACAAAGTGATAGAGATATATACTACTCGTTTGAGAAAGCTACTGTGTTAGCCAAACACGTCACAACTTTAAGTTTAATATAATATAGATTTTAAAAAATTGAATTGTTCTATTTAATCATTCGGTATTTATTATCACTGATGTATTTATATTATATTTTTCCATTTAGTCAATTTGTACTTAAAAATGTTTGTTTATTCATATTCTGCATAGAATAGATTAAACGATATATAAAAACCAAAATTTTTCATTATTATTACATGAAATTTCCCACCTATTTGATTATTGTGCAAAACCATACATACCCTTGCTTATATAATGAAACAATGACTTATTTATATTATTAATTTATTCAACATCGGTTACATACCCTTGCTTATATAATGAAACAATAACTATTCTACATCATTAATTTTTTTATTCGTTTTTCATCTATTTCTGCGACTTGGGCTAATCACCGAACATTGACAAATCCAGGACTCATTGAGTGTTATGGTAATTTCATGTAGGGATTGTAATATTGTTGAGGATCTCATACATAAGCTTTTAATAACTTTTTCATTGGAAGCGTCAATTCCACATAAAATTATGTGACCAGCCTTGAAAACTTCCTCACCAGTCACCTTCCTCAATTGGCCGAAAACGTTCACTCACATAATCCAGAATATCCGAAATTGATATCTCTACTCTCACAGGCGTTATCAATAGATATATCTACTAACACAAATCCAGCTACAACAGTAAAATTTCGAAAACGAAGCTAATATCAACAAAAGAATGAGCGTAATGACTAATGAATGAGAATAAAATGACAGAATATTTGTTGTTCACACCTCAATCCGACATCTTGTCATTCGCAGCGCCATCTCGCGGTGCGTGATTTTTCCCTATAGGTAGAACTGCTAGTTAAATAATTGAATCGGATAATCTAGGATTTTATTCTTACCCAACTACACTGCACTGTCACGGCAAATTTATCACTTCTAAATATTTTGAATTTATGATGTGCTCTTCAGCTATCAATATTATAAAAATACACTATAAATTCCTCAACTATACAAAAAAAACATTGTGGAAATCAGGATTACAATTAATACAATTGGAATAAAAAAAAACAAGAAGTTACAAAGCAGTTCAACCCTTATACCGAAGAGCCCAGGCATGTCCCTTTTCTATCACTTTCCTCCAATAAAGGAAATAGGTCTGTATCCATTATTGAAAAGTACTTATGAAGAAAAACCGGTAGCGAGGAGTAAAATAACTTTTATTTGATACTTTATTTCAAAAGCGTTGTTGAGAACGTTCCAAAATTTCTAAATGGAAAGTTAATTTCATTTCTAAGTGAAATGTAGAATTTAAATGGATAAAGGTTGAAACCAATTACAATTTGCTCAAACTCATTAAAAATATCAAATCCAAATCTTCCAAATTGAACCAATCAGGAGTTTGTGAATTAAAATGAGGTAATGACAAACTGTAACAAAATTTATATCGGTAGAACTTTTAGAAATTTTAAAACTAGAATTTCAAAACAAAAACGTGGATAATAGTTTTTCAAATACTTCTAGAATTCCATATAAAGGCTCTTTTTACTTCATTTCCACGTAAAAGTTTTTTAATATTTTTGTTAATATTCCTAAAATTCCGTATTTATGCAATGCATAAATTAAAAATTTTTCATTATAACTACCTTCACTCGTTTGATGAAGCTACTGTGTTAGCAAAACGCCTCACAGGTTAAATTGAACATTAGTTCAAATATAATGAATACTTAAACATATTGAATTGTTTCATTTCGTCCTCCAATTAAAGTCTTATCCCAATAAAAAAGAAAGAGGGTTATTAATAATGTTTCTTTACCTTTAAATTCTTTTCAACAGTGGTTTAAAACAATATTTTCTACTCCTATACTATAAGTTATTAATTAAATGCCAATTTTCAGTTCCATGATGATACTCATCATAACACTGGTTTTCATTATCAAACTGAAAAATTGACCAATAGAAATCTAGATTTTCAAATACCTACCCAAGTAGGCCGACCCAATATTTTCTGTAGAATATTTGACAGTGTTTCATGACAGTTTAAATCTTTTGCATCAGTTTTTTAAAGAAATGTCGAGCACCAGACCAAAAAATACTTAATGACCAATGTACATACATATTTGAACTCATTAATTTTTGTTTACATCAATTTATTACTAACTTTGTATAACAGTAACATACCTATACACTTTATGCTATTAGTTTAACAATGTGGTCCCGTAGCACAGTTAGAAAAGGCGCCGCATAAGTCTGTACGTGCCTGGTTCGAGTCCCGGATAGTAAATTTTTTAAATTTTTTTTTAATCTTTCTTCTTAGAAAAAATAGTGTATAAAACTCTCATATAATGGTTATTAACAGGTTAAGTGCCGGAATGTTGAAAAATTTTACATCCCTATCGGCCAATCACTTTTTCTATCGAATGGCCTTTCTATATTCATTTTTAATTCCATATATGTATTGATGTTATACATATGATTTTCCGCCAAATACGGTTTCTAGACCATCTGGCCGAGCCAAAAACGCTCCCGTGTATTTCAATTGGATACGAGAAGCTATTGCTATATTTCATAACAGACTAACGCGTAAGTCCAGGTTGGTTTCACAAGGCACTTATATCATTTTTTGTGTGATGTCGCGTTGGCCTCACGTGGCACTCAATCTGTTAATACATCATCATCATACATCATCATCAACCATACGAAGCTCGCATTTGGCTCGGTTAATGCCTGTGTATTAATATACCATCATTACATGATGGTTCAATAATATATTATTATGAAACTTTAATCAACAAAAGCTTTTTACAATAATGACCAGTAGTTAAATGCTGATTCATTTTTTTTTCTCTTATTCTTTTGGGAATCAAACCACAATAATGTTTTTTATTTTTTATTTCGACGTTTCGGTAGCGTTCCAGCTACCGTTGTTAAGATTAACTAGTAAGAAAATGAATAAAATAATTTTTGGTCCCTATCTGACACAACGAGAAAAATATGACAACTAGACAATCAATAATATTTTGAAGTTTAAGACTACAAAACTTTGTTGTCAAATTTTATTAAGGTCCATTCATAGTAGATCACACTTCTGGTAAAATGTGAAATAAAAAATTTTATTTTACTACATTCTAACGATATGATAGTCTACTAGAAATAGAATCCAGTGAAGTGTACGTTCCAGGAACGGTTTTTATTGGGATAGCGCTTTTTTTAGCTTATTTTGGAAATGTTAATAAAACGCGTTTGTTGTTACTTTTTTGTGTATGATCATTTTTGTTTTCAAAACATGTATAACTCAGTTTGGTGATTTTGTGTATTGAAGTGTGTATCGATTAACAACTATTCCAATGATAAATCATAAGAAAACCTGGATAAAAACTTATGATGCTATCCTGATAACACAGGTAATTGATTATTGGAAATTTCTCTTTTTAACATTGGTAACCAAATTTGACTACATTCGGCTGAAATACTAGCTACACATTTATCTGCATTTGACAACAAAGTTTTGTAGTCTTAAACTTCAAAATATTATTGATTGTCTAGTTGTCATATTTTTTTCGTTGTGTCAGATAGGGACCAAAAATTATTTTATTAATTTTATTACTAGTTAATCTTGACAACGGTAGCTGGAACGCTACCGAAACGTCGAAATAAAAAATAAAAAACATTATTGTGGTTTGATTCCCAAAAGAATAAGAGAAAAAAGAATAGGTAATGCCACAAGGAACTTACAGAAGATACTGATTCATTTCAGCTTAATTATGGTCGCGTTAACCCAGAGCGATCAGCAATGCATTGCTTTTACCCCAACTTTTGATACAAATTAACTAGGGATAATCCAACGACCTTATGAAAAGTATGCAAAGGCGTTATTTCTAATTTTTCCCATTTTTGGAAAATCAAACCACAATCTCTTTTATATTTTTTAATGAACGTTTCGGTTGCGCTCCAGCTACCGTTATCAAAAATAATTTAATTTTTATAAAATTCTCGTCCCTATTGTTGTAAATGTTGCTTAAGGTCCATTCCCAGTGGATCATATCTTTGGTAACAGGTGGAATAAAATATTTTATTCACGTCATTCTTACAATATTATAGTCTACTGGTAATGGGATCCTGTATCCAGTGAAGTGCACACGCTCCAGTTACGGTTTCAATGGGATAGCGCACTTTTGCTTATTCCAGAAATGTTGTTAGGTGCTACGAATATTATATTCGCTATAATATTCCCCAATTTCTGGAATTTTTCTGGGACTAGTAGGAGTTTGTCAAACAAGTGGCGTCGGCTTGACAACAAATACAAAAATATGTTTTGATCGTTATGTTAAAGTGTTTTGATTTACATATTTGGAAAAATTTTGTATTGTCAAAAGACAATATGGTCTGGTAATTCGTTATTTAGTATAACAAATGAAGTAAAATAATGGTCTGGTAGTTCACTTGTGATTCAAATAATGCTAGGACTAGAATCCCTCCACCCAACGGAGGAAATCCTGCAAATAATAAGAGACGAGAACTTTCAATGGTGTTTAGGTGTTTGATTTGGTAAATACTGTTACCAAGAAGATTCTAATAACATATTGTCAATTAAAGGTCTATTCACACACATCAGTTCCGTATCAGTGCAGTGTCACTTCAGTATCAGTGTCAGTGAGAAACAAAATATCGTTGCCAAAGTTTCAAATAAACTTGTACAGACAAGTCCGGTGCAGTGAAGTTTTTTTCCATCAGTGCTGCTCCAGTGTCAGTTCCGTTATTTGTATGAAAGTCTGGAACGATATTTTGTGTATTTCACTGACGATAACCAATTGGAGTTTGCGTTGGAATATGGATGAAACATTAATAGAGTTGGTACGGAGTTATCCGGAATAGTATGACTTGTCACATAAAAAATATATGGATGCCGGTCTTAAGAATAATATTTGGAATATCATGGGAAAAGCATTAAAACTCGAAGATAAGTTGGTACTTTTTCTTGTCTAGAGCTATAGCAATAATAACCATTTCTTTATTGGAGAAAAAGGCCGTTTCTAAATTCTGATATTTCCATTGATTTGAGGTAGCTACTCACCGGGTACGGACAACATACTGATGTGTGTGAATTGTCACAACTGAATAAGCACGGTTAGCACTGATACTGAGCTGACACTGAACTGACACTGCACTAGAGCTGATATGTGTGAAATAGACCTTAGTCTCGTGTGGATTCCGATGTCAAGGCTAATGTATTTCTACCGGCAGCCATAATTTGCTGTCTTCCGGACTCATTCGGTGATAATATGGAAAGTCATATTTGCCTGCCCATGAAAATTGTTATTACGGGATCTAAGATAAATTAGTGGTTTGCTTCAACCTTGCGTTATCGTAAATTCGAGCAAGTTATACGAAACTGAGGAAAGCTTCAGTGATAGTAATTTTCGTAACCTTACGTCACTATCAAAAAAGCAGTTTGTTGATTTTTTCAATGACTGCCAACCTGTGGAGGTGTATAATAAATCGTCAACACCAACCAAGAAATAATTAATGGCCTTTTCAATGAAACTAAGAGAGTATCTGATAAGTTTTGAAATCAATTTTCTTCAAGTCCAAATGTAAGTCCTGCAACGACCATTAAATTATTAAATATCATATGAAGTGTGTATGTTCGTTAAATCACCCTGTACACGATGGAAAAAAATATCACTTTCATGAAATTTATTTTGTTTCCCTTTTAAAAAAATGTCCAAGTTAAATCACAGCATTGCAATGATAATAAAAATGCGAGTAAAAGTCCTTTGCTGTTTGTATTGTTATTCTTGTTTTGGAATGAGAGAATCGATTCAGTTGTTGGTTTAAACAAAGAGTGTTGTCAGTATGGCGAGTTATTAATCTAGCCTGTTCAATGATCGAATGTTTACATTGATGTCACAGCAAGACGACATTTTCAACTAGTTATCGATAAGTTGAAAGTAATGAAATTGAGCCATTTGATTGTTAAAAATGCATTTACAGATACCTACATATTTCTTAAAATTTCCATCGCTAGTCGTGTGATTTGGTTAGATTGGGGATGATTTATGGATGCGTGAATATATTTCAATAACTTTGCGAATTGATCCGTAAGTATAATGTAATAGTTTTCGATATACATGGGTATGTCGCCTCCGATAAATATATTAACTCATCACAAACTCCTCTTCTTACTCTTGACATAAATCATCTCTTGAAAGGGTTGAAAAAAATGTTTATAGTTTGTATAAAGATACTGTCCAATAACATTTTAACTTTTCGAGTGAAGTATCCAATAAATAATCCCCGGATGGAAAAGCTATTTTATTTATATCTATTTCGAAAAATATATAAGGCCATATATTTAGCGAAAATTGCTCTATCGCTAGATCGCAACTTAATAACCACACCGATTTATTACCCAGCTTTCATTATATAGCAACAATGGAGTATGAAAATCGTAAAATACACCAACGTTAAATAACTGGAGCCATAAATTATACAGTGCAGCGGCAACTGGAAAAATGGAAATTTCAAAACAAAAAGTCAAAAACTATTATAGGTTATACATACAAATAGATGTTTATATCGTTTTTAATAATTTATAAGCCAAACTTAATTTTAACTGAGCCTCATGTTGGTTCCAAAAATTGTATTGATTTCCATAATTGTTTCATTTGTTCATGTTATTTAAATTTTTTTTTTTTTTTTTGGTTTTTCATCTTTATCTTTCACAACAAAATTTTTCTCCAAGAATTTTGGGGAAAACTTTCCTTGACATGTCCCAAACACACTGTAATTACTTTGATTTACAATATTATTTTTCCACCACATTTTGACTAAATATCGAAAAAGCACCCTAATTTTCAATCGAGAATTTTCCCGTGAAAATGGACTCAATGAACTGGACAGGAACAATATTGTCACCTTACTATAGATTCAAGGAAACTCTGGAAGAAAAAGAAATTGAAAAACTCATGAACAAGCGAAGTGAGGGGCTCAGAAGCATCTCTTTGGGGACTAGAGCCCCATTGCGGTATAAGCTCCAATGTAGTATTGGAGAATATAGGAAACAGTGGAAAGAGGAGCAGATCTGATCATTGAAGTGAGAATTAGACAACATAAGATACTCCTAGGAGTCTACAACTATGTGAGCACAAAAGATTGTAGCATGTCACCACTCTGGACAAAGAAGGTCCATACCAAATATTAAAAAACGTCAAAAGTGATTCATTATGATTGATCGTAAAAATAGGGTGAATTGATGAATAACTTTGTATTTTGATAATAAAGAACGACAGCTCCAGATAATAGAGTTTATTTAGTCTCACCTTGGTGTACCCCATCTGCCTACACTGTATGCGCATCACTCGTTAAATCATCCTGTATAAATTACAAAACATACTCAAACGAATTGACTAACTTCAATAAAAAAAGAAAGCATGTCCTTCCCGTAAGTACTAAGGTCATGGGAGCTACTGCAATGAATTAACCATTATTGTCGTGAAAAATCTGCAGAGCTAGAAAGACTGTTATGTACAATTTATAAGTAGGAAATCCTATCATAGTATCATTGGAAAAAGCTAGGATCGACTTAAAACTTTTTGAAAATTGTTGAGAAAGTTGTTGATTGAACACACAAGGTTCCTATGGGTCTCAAATTGCTAGTCATTTGTGCCAACTCAATGCCCATTTTTTTCTGTCACTCACTATTTTCCAAATATTCAAGATACAGTACAGTAAAATGCTCAATTTAAATGGTCATATATGACCCATTGTATCAATTGTACAAAAAAAACATTTGAATTGTCATATCAACAGGCTTCATGCTTTTTTAAGCAAAAACAGATTTTCTTTCCGATCCAAAAACCGGCAATTTTTTCAATACCAATATGTGGTATTATCAGATTTTACACAACCTTCTCAACAAAATTCAATTCACTCTAAGTGGCTGTCATTATTTTCGAATTAATTACCCTACAATCTACCTCCTTTCCTTGACTGGATTAATAGGACAATTTTCAGCTCATTTTTGGAAATTTTGTGAAGCAAACTACCTCAATAAGCTGCCGCCATATTCCAATATCATTCCATTGATAATCGAAGTGGCGAATCGATTATTTGCAACCTAACCTATCCGTAATTTGTAGTGAATTAGTCTTGGGCGGGTATGTGAATCCTTTTTTACACAATATCCAATGATATTTTCATGGGATTCCATAGGAAATGCTTGAGGAATAATAAAGTGCCATGCAATACCATTTCATTACGATACTCAAATACAGGGTGTTCCATTTGAGAAAATCCAGAAAACGATCATTCCGAGCTATGAGTAATCCTGTATATCTAGGATCCTATGCAACCGTATTTCAGGCCGAGATAAATACATGCCATTGTTTCATGTGTGGAGAGATAGAAGCGAGTTAATCTCATACATAGAGCAATAAAAATTTTCTCGGACAGCCAACCGGCTTTGAAAGCACTTAGCTCTCACCGTGTATCGTCGAAATTGGTTTTAGACTGCCAAAAAAGACTCTTCTCAATAGGAGAACTCAATAAAGTATTGCTGGTCTGGATCCCTGACCATTCTGGCATGGAAGGAAACGAGAAGGCAGACCCTCTTGCAAGGGAGGGTACCGCACGTGTTTCTATCGAACCAGAACCTACAATTGGCATCGCAATAAGTTTTTCCAAACAAATACTAAATATCCGGACAGCAAGAAAAACTGTAGACTTCTGGCATAATTCACCAGGATTGGTTCATTCAAAGGCTTCTATACATACTCCGAAGAATGTCTCCAAACAAATGTTAGACTATAGCAGGCATGACCTACGTTGTCTAACAGGCCTTTCACTAGGCCACTGTCATCTGAATCATCATACGTTAAAACTTGGACTGTCGGAAGATCTGACTTGCAATCTTTGTCTGGAAGATGATGAAACAGCAGAGCGTATTATTTGTGCCTGCCCGCCGCGGCTCGAATCAGGTATCTGATGTTGGGCAGGGTCTCTCTTTCTCGCCCTCGGACCTGAAATATCATTCACCAAATGAACTAATCGGCTTTGTTAAGAAGCTGAATTTGTTTCGTGAGATCTGAATACGTGTGATCCACAATTGATAGACTCTCGCGAGTCGCAGTGGAGGGCCTTATAGACAAAATCACTACGCACCCAACCTGAGAAAGTTACAACACCAAACAGGCTATTGGTGCTGTCATTCATTGACATTTTGACTCAATCTAAGATGAATTCATGAGAGCCAAGATTCGAGTTTCATAATTCAATAAACATGTTCATTCGCTGTTGTCCTCTCTCGGCCATTCGATATGTCGTCGTATTGGGAGGTTGTTACTTCTACTAAAAAACAAACCAGATATTATGGTTAGACTTGAAGTTGGTATTGTAGAAGTAACTCATAATTCCTTCAAACTGGCTTTATCCTGGGTGCAACAGTTACTTTCAAGGAACCAAATACGCATTTGTCTTCGCAATCACCCCTTCATTTGTTCAAAATCACTTTCCACCGAGCCATTTTTTTAAGTTTGGAAACAGGAAGTAATCGGAGGGAGCCAGATCAGGTGAATATGGTGAATAAGGCGTGACGCGTTCGGCTAATTTTTCTCCGAAAATATGAGACGAATGGAACAAAACTCTTCTCTTTAACACAAATGCGGTCGTTTTTCCTTAAGCTCGGCACCAAAACGTGTCAGCAAATCAGAATGATATTGGTCAGCTATTGTTTACCTTTCTTCTGAATAATCAATAAAGATTCCACCTTTGGAATCCAAAATAGGATGGCCATGTTCTTATTTGCCAGAAAAACGGTTTTAGCTTTCTATGGAAGAACGTTCCTTGAATAGAATCCATTGCTTCGACTGTATTATTGTTTCTGGGGTATAGTGATGTACCTAAGTTTCATCTTCTGTGACATTTCGACGAAAATTCACTTGGATTACGTTTGAAGATATCTAAACATTTTTAATTTTTCATATGAGTGAGATCGGCATTAAGCAATCGTGGCACCGACCTTGCAGATACCTTTTTCATATGTAACTTTCCATGCAAAATATTGCATACCCGTTCGGTTCAAATATTTACCTCATTAGCTATCCTACGTACTTTCATTTGACGATCGCTAAGAACAAGGAGACGGATTTTATTAACCATTTCCGGAGTAGTTAAAGTAAATGACGGTCCCGGAGATTCAGCATCATTCTTGTTCATATAGGCACTTTTAAAAGGCAGACAATCACTCACAATTGAATCCATTGTGCGGAGCACATTTAGGATAATATTTACGTAACTTTTCCTCGGTTTCTTCAATTGATTTTCCGCGTAAAAATAATTTTCAATCAATACTTGAAATTCTTTTTTCTTTACAGTTTCCTTCAAATCAGTATCCAAACTATACCAGATTTATGTTCAATTTTTACAGATGACATTAGAAACTTGGTGGAGACTAACAATATATCCTCGTACGGAAAAAGTGTTGCTTGCTGGAAAAACATCAGCATTTTGAAAATTCTCAAGTATTTTCAGCTAGAAATAGAAGCTGATTAATTTCATAGCCTTTTCGAATTTGGCTGAATACGATCCTGATGATTTTATTTATTAAATTTAAGGTTAGTTATGAGTCAAAAAAGCAAATGAAATAAACGACATACCCAAAGCCCGGATGTACGTAACAAACGATGACGCACACCAAAAAGGCTATTGAATGTACCATACCAAATATTCGCACAATACAATATTAGCTATATTGTTTAATTGCATAAATTTAGTTAAGTAAGGCTTTTTAAACTCAATTACCCCTTCATGAGTCTGGAAATGATTTACAAGTTTTTTTCAAGGCCGCTTTTAATTGAGAATTATTTTTTAAATATTCACTTCAATTCGATTCCAACACATATAACCAACGGTTGTTTTTATTCGCCCACTCGGCATACATTTCATAGTATTCGTTTCTCAGCGTTCATAGGTGAATGATAAATAAGTTGAGCCTCCCAATATGGGAATCCGCAGGTGATATATTTTTTGAACCTCATACAAAGGAGAAACTTCAAAGTCCCATTATTTCAAATATTATTACAGTTGAATAGATAAGGCTTTTACTTGATGTAGATCCACTCTCAATGAAAGAATAAAACAATTTAATTTGTTAAAATATACATTATATTGAACACAAAGCTGCGACGCGTTTGAAACTGTTTTAGCGAAACGCGTCACAACTTTAAGTTCAATATAATGTGGATTTTACCTAATTAAATTGTTTTATTCCTTCAATAATTACAGTTTCCTGTGATATTGTTTCACTTAGAAGCAACAACTACTTCCCGGGCTATAGGCCTCGACGGATATTGATTTACACTTCAAAGACAAACGGTGCTGGTATATCTTACAACATATTCAACACCAACCATTCTGGTTTGCAATTATAAGGGACAACATAACTTGTAGACCAGTTTCGGCGAATTTGCGCCTCATCAGTACAAGGTATATGTTCTCCGTCCGCAAGATCTAGCCCAGATAGCACACTATATTTTAAAGACGCCCAGTTCATGTCTCACTTTGGTCCAAATGTCCAGGTACGTGGACCTTTTTAAGACGTCCTTCTTACGAGAAGCTCAAAACGCCTTTGTAGGGATGTTTTAAAGACGTTTTAAATATGTTGGTAATGTGTACGATCAACTCTTCTAGCAATTTTCAAGTCGCTAGCATTACTAAAGGTAAAGGGCGACACAGACATACACTTCCTATTCATGTCACCCTTAAACATAAGAATCATATGATTCAACATTTGGAACTAACCTAACAATAGTCTCAGATAGTTGTTAAATATTATGGAAAAAAGTCAGGAAAACTATCTATGTATAAGTGCAAAGTAAAATTTTTCAATAAAACCCACTTCTAAATCTAAACACTTCGAATGTGGAAAGAATATTCCAATAATAGTTTATGTACCTACCTACACTAAATTGGTTAAAGAAGAGTGATAAATGTAAAACAATTCTGTGGAATTGGATAGAGGGGCATTATAACATTAATTTTCATCAAGTAAAAAGATGGCATAAATACGTTCAAAGCTGTATGACTTGAAGACTAACAAAATCGATGTCCCAAAGATCCCTTGTTTTGTAGCAATGTACAGGGTGGCCAGATAAGAATGCAAAGTGCTGTATCTCGGAAACTATTCGTCGTACAGACTTCCAGTAAAAAATTTGAAGACTAAAATGGCCAAAAGAAAATCCTGGAAATTATTTTCAGGTTCCCAAGATGGCCGCCAGAGGGCGTAACCGTCATCTTAAACTTTTGAAGTGATTTTTCACTGAAATCTACCCTGTGAATGTACCGAAAAAGTATATGCTCTTCAAAGTTGAGCTTTATTCGAGTGATTTTTGTCCGAAACTTGTTGACGTATCTATTAAAAGGTGGAGGGCGATTCAATGTTTTTTTAACTAAACAGCTGTAACTCCTAAACGACTGAACGGATTTCAAAAAACTAGGTCTTGTTGGAAAAAGCATTCATTGCTCCATGAAATTCATACTACCTATGATATATGTAATTCTCAGTGATGCCGCTAGAGCGCGTTTTTTGATATAATAACAGAATATTACAAGATTCTCTAAAAAATCAAATGCAATAGTATGACTTTCTTTCCATAAAAATGTAGTGAAATGATACTTGAATAGGCTAGTGAAAACTGTATCTCGATATCTAGTTCCTGACCTGAAATATCGAAGAAAGAAAATTACTTATCATACAATTTCAAAAAGACTTCGGTATTTATTCTTATTTATTTGTCTTTGAATCAATGATGGAATTCCATGATTTTATAATAATCTTTCATTGAATAATAAAAGTATTATTAGTTTGAAAATTTAAAATATACGTGTAGGGGCATAAAAATCAATGCATATAAGATGCAAGTGCAAGGTAGGCAGAACATGAAGAGTAGGCCCTGGAGGAAAAACAAATGCCTTAAATCAACTTGTCAACAAATATTGAAGTTATACTCAGAGATACAGTGTAATTTGTGTTTGTTGCACACACAAGTGTGAAGTGATGCCTCAAAACCATTAAAATGCCTTTTATAAATGATGAAGCTGTTGATATGATTGCGGTATATTTTGAGAATGTCTTCAAAATGCGTCATTGGCTCAAAGAGTATACAGAACACGATATCCAAATCGGCGTTTACGCGATGCGAGAATTTTTCCACGTTTAGTACGAAATTTGCGTAATAATGGCAGCTTTCGACCTAAGTTGCGAAGACACTCGGCTAGAACAAGAGAAAACAGTATAGTTAATGTCTTAGCATACGTGGAAATGAATCCTCACGTTAGTACGAGAGCAATGTCTGTCTCGCTAGTTGGGTATATCACGTACCACTGTTCTAAATATTTTAAAGGATCATGGGTAAGTTCATATGTCACTAAACACATGAACTCACATGTTTCACAATATGTTTGTTATTTCAAATTTTTAGACTGCACCCATATCATATGGTTTTACATCAAGCCTTGAATGACGAAGACTTCGACCGACGTATAGATTATTGTCATTGGATGTTGGGCATGATTGGGGAAAATAGAGATTTTTTATCCGAAATTCTTTGGACGGATGAGGCCACTTTTAGTAGTGATGGTAACGCAAAAATCCTCACTGGTTGTGCGAGGTACAACATCAAGGCCATTGGAGTCTCAATGTATAGTGTGCCATCCTTGGCGGAATGATTATAGGTCCCTATTTCTTTGATCAACCACTGAACGGTGCCGTGTTTCTTGATTTTCTGATAAACCAATTGCCTATTTTATTAGAAAATGTGTCTTTGCAATTACGGCAAAATATGTTTTTGCAACTAGACGGTTGCCCAGCACATTTTTCAATAAATGTGCGAGAACATTTAGATCTAATATATCACCAGAGGTGGATTGGACGAGGTAGTCTATTTCCTTGGCCACCCCGATCCCCAGACTTAACCTGTTTGGACTTCTATCGTCGATTAAAATAATTATATTGTTTACCGAATTCCACCAACAACGAGAAAATACGAATACAAGAGGCCATTCTTAGCCTGTCAAGAGAAGAAGTTGAAGCTGCAGTAATGTCCACGCATGAGCGGCTCCAACAATGCATTGAATGTGATGGAAGACAGTTCGAGCATTTAAGGAGACATTAGTTTCATTTCAAAATCGGTCCTTTTTGCTTGTTATGCCCCTACACGTTCTTTACTTTATTGAGCAAAGAATACTTTCATCATTTGAACATTATAAAATTATGAATTAAGACAAGAAGACAAATAAATAAGAATAAATACATGTGTAATAGCGTCATTTTGAAATTTTATGATAACTACATTTTCTTTCTTCGATATTTCAGGTCAGGAACTAGATATCGAGATACGGTTTTCACTAGCCTATTTAAGTATCATTTCACTACATTTTTATGGAAAGAAAGTCATACTATTGCATTTAATTTTTTAGAGAATTTTGTAATATTCTGTTATAATATCAAAAAACGCGCTCTAGCGGCATCACTGAGAATTACATATATCATAGGTAGTATGAATTTCATGTAGCAATGAATGCTTTTTCCAACAAGACCAAGTTTTTTGAAATCCGTTCAGTCGTTTAGGAGTTACAGCTGTTTATTTAAAAAAACATTGAATCGCCCCCCACCACTTTATTTCAATAGATACGTCAAAAAGTTTCGGACAAAATTTACTCGAAAAAAGCTCAACTTTAAAGAGCATATATTTTTTGGTACATTTTCAAGGTAGATTTCAGTGAAAAATCACTTCAAAAGTGTAAGATGACGGTTATGCCCTCTGGTGGCTATCTCGGGAACCTGAAAATAATTTCCAGGATTTTCTTTTGGCCACTTTGGTGATGTAATTTCTTACTGCAAGTCTGTACGACGAATAGTTTCCGATATACTGCACTTTGCATTCTTATCTGGCCACCCTGTACAATGTACTAGTCTAGTAGGGAAGTGAGTTTTCTGCGAAAAATAGTTCTGATGATTTTAAAAATATGGGGTTTGGCTTTTTGGATTCAGAATTAAATTCTGAGTAATGGGAATTTTTGAATTTTTTTGCCAAGAAAAATTGTAATTGTTATAAACAAAAAACGTACAGAGAAAATGAGGGTCTCCGTTTTTTGGTTATAACTTGAAAAATATTGAAAATAGCGTCTTTTTGAAAAAAGATTCTAAAAGAGGAGAAAATTTCAGAACAAGTCCCGAACCCGAAACTGTAACTCCATTATTTATAATTTTAAATTGACGTTGAAAATACCGCTCCGCGCGGCCGTTTTGCAGCTGCGGCGTCACCGCCAAGCCAACAGAGCATCACAAAATAATTTTTTTTAAATATTTGTTATGAATTAAAAAATTTGAAAGAATTACAGTTTTATCTAGAGACTTGAAGGAATATAGTCCAGTAGACAAAAAATTTTTCACTTCATTTTTGTTGAAGTTATTCAATTGTTAATTAACTAATTTTTTGTGGACTTTGGACAACTGAAAATCAGTTCTAAAAGTTTAAATAAAGTACCTGAAAATTTTTTGAATTATGGGAGGTTTTCTTATTGACTCAATAAACAAAATTCCGTTAAAAAAGTTTTTTCATTTGTTTATTATTAACAAATAGACTATTTTAATATTTAAAAAAAAATTTTTTTGCCAATCTGTTGTATTGGTCATATAATGAATTAAAAAAATTTTTCTTAAAAAAATTTTTCTTAAAAAAATTTTTAATTGTTTGTAATCTTTTTTTTATTTATCACCCCTTTGAATTATTAATTGAGAAATCGTTTTTTTTTTCTAAATTCATCATTTGCTATCCTCATTACAATTCCAAAAAAAAAATTTTCTGCAACGCAATTTTCATTGTTTATTTAATACCTACACAATTTGTTATAAACAAATTCTGAACCTATTTTTTTTCTGTTACAAAAAAAATTGATAAATACAGCCATGTGCATCAAAGTATTTCAAAAAATTTTGTTTTATTTTTTATTTGATTTTTAAATATTTAACATACTCACTGTGGAACCCGGCACCTATCTTATCAACTTTCAAATTGCTATAACTTTTAAACTATTGATAATACGGTCTTGGACATTCAAGACAATATTTTTGATAATTAATTATTCTACTTGATTTAATTTCAATCATCTTCATATCAATTAAATTTTGATGTATATTTATTGGAACTATATATAAAAAATGTATAATTATAAACAAGGAAGACGAGAACCAGTAAGTATCTTTATTATTCATACTTGAATTACATTTAACCCCAAGGCCATTAATTTAATCTTATAAAAATGTTAATAATAACAAATTACTAATAAACAAATGGGGTAAAAAGTTTAAAAAAAAGTTTTTGAGTAGTCTGATAGTAAGTCTTCAAAATTATATTGAATGATAACAGCCGTAACTTCTATAGTAACAGAGATATAAATATTCTAAGATGAAAATCATGTATTTTTTATTAAACAAATGCGTTTAAAAATGAAACCGTTATAGATATGAAGATGATTAAAATTAAATCAAGTAGAATAATTAATTTTCAACAATATTGTCTTGAATGTCCAAGACCGTATCATCAATAGTTTAAAAGTTATAGCAATTTGAAAGTTGATAGGATAGGTGCCGGGTTCCATAGTATGTTAAATATTTAAAAATCAAATAAAAAATATATATAAAAAATTTTTTTTAATAACATAATATGGATTTTTCATTTTTTGTTAACTTAAAAAAATAATAATAAACAAATGAAAAAACTTTTTTGAACTTTTTTCGGAATTTAGTTTATTGAGTCAATAAGAAAACCTCCCAGGATTCAAAAAATGTTTAGGTACTTTATTTAAACTTTTAGAACTGATTTTCAGTTGTCTAAAGTCCACAAAAAATTAGTTAATTAACAATTGAGTAACTTTAACAAAAATGAAGTTAAAAATTTTTTTTCTACTGGACTATATTCCTTCTAGTCTCTAAATAAAACTGTAATTTATTCAAATTTTTTAATTCATAACAAATATTAAAAAAAATTATTTTGTGATGCTCTGTTGGCTTGGCGGTGACGCCGCAGCTGCAAAACGGCCGCGCGGAGCGGTATTTTCAACGTCAATTTAAAATTATAAATTATGGAGTTACAGTTTCGGGAGTCGGGACTTGTCCTTCTGAAATTTTCTCCTCTTTTAGAATCTTTTTTCAAAAAGGCACTAGTTTTAATATTTTTCAAGTTATAACCAAAAAAACGGAGACCCTCATTTTCTCTATACGTTTTTTGTTTATAACAATTACAATTTTTCTTGGCAAAAAAATTCAAAAATTCTCATTACTCAGAATTTAATTCTGAATCCAAAAAACCAATCCCCATATTTTTAAAATCATCAGAACTATTTTTCGCAGAAAACTCACTTCCCTACTAGACTATACGTCCTAAAGACGTCTTCAAAACATTTTTTAGATATTAACGGACATCTTCGAAACGTCATGAACATCGTGAAAAAACGTCTTTAAGAGGGGCCTCACAAATTAGACAGCTCAAAACAGTTGGCACCCCTGACTTGCAACAAAATTTGGGTCATTTTGTATGCAACAAATCTAAAGAATGCAGTAAAATTGAGAGTTGAAATTCAAACATAATATAACTTGGACCTTTGTCTTGGGGATGAGGTATTTTGGTCAGGTTTTAGATTGTTATAAAAAAGATGTAAGCCATCAAGTGATGGTGTGATTTTGACAGTTTTGACAATTTGTGGTCACCAATTTGAACGCCAAGACCTTATCCCCAAAAGAAAGCCTAGAGAATTCGATTCTGAGAATATGAAATCTCAATTCATTGTATTTTTTGAGATTTGTTGCACGGAAAATTTAGAATACGAACGCATCTGCACATTAGTTCAGCTGTTCCACCGTCTTGATTGATGGCGCTGTATGGAACTTCAATGACAGATTACGACGGTCAAATGTCGTTGTCATGTCATGTGTTTTGTGTACATAAAAATATTTAAAAAATTATTTATTTTTTATTTATTGCTTAGAGCTTGTTAGTATTTGTAGGCGGTTGAAATAAAATAATTTTCATGCTGGAGAAGTAAATTTGTGCCCCGTTTATTTTTATTTCACATGTGCCTCACCACAAGTACCAATCGTGAAATAAACCACAAATATTTTTAGCTATTGCTAGTGATTCCAGGAAGTGCCTGATATTTATTGATCCTCGTATCGGGGCCTGTTGGTACCTCCGGGGTCCTGTACCTAGCCATAGATTGCATCAGCATAAACATAGTTATATACATCAGCATCCCGAGTTATTGATGGAAACTACGTTGGTGATAGCATTGTCTATAAAAAGTATAGACAATGGTGATAGTAATAAAACTACATAATTGCATTCTATTAATTGACCAACATAGACATTTCGTATTCCATTGAATTCTGTAGTGATCTATTATTTTTGAAACACAGGAATAAAAATATTATATGTTTGATCTTTAATTATGTATCCAATTATTCTAAAATACTTTTTACAGTTTTCCTCCAGTTTGTAATAATCCAACATGCCTGTTTTTCCATTGGCTCTTCTCAATTATTCAAGCACCTAAATTAGAGCAAAAATTTTTCATTTCATTGAATACAAAAACAAATCGCAATCTGCTTGTATTTTTTTTTTTTTTTTTAATTTGAACCACAAGGTAAGTAAGAGTAGGTAGTTTTCATATTTATCATAATACAGAAAGAAATGCTAATTAGGTAAACTATAAAAATGTTTATTATAGCAATAGAGAGACATATCTGCTTTTTCTATAAAAATATAAACGAAATTATTGTTACAAATTCAATGTATTTGTCTTCATATTTATTAAAATACATGGCAACTGAAGTTCATCTTCTAACATGTATGCAGTTACATTGGAATTCATTTTAGTTACATTATAGAACTGTAAATGGAATAAAATAATTAGATGTTTCTACTAAATAGGTGTTGTCATTTTTCTTCTTACTGAATAGATTTAGCGAACACTTCTATTTGAAAATTATTTGGATCTGTGTGGTCAGTTAGTTACATTGGACTTCATTTTAGATACATAATCAGAACTGTAAATGGAATAAAATAATTAGATGTTTCTTCTAAATAGGTGTTGTCATTTTTCTACTAACTGAATAGTTTTAGCGAACACTTCTATATGGAAATAATTTGGATCTATTTTATTCTCTTGTTATAAACTATTTTATTATTCTATTTTATTCTCTGGTTATAAACAGCACCTGAAACCCAAGAAATCCAAATTTTGTACCATCAGAGAGACCTCTTAGGTATAACCTTTTTTTACTAGCTGCTGCATCGCTACTTGAACTCTTAGATAATAGACTTAGAGCAAGTGAATATATTGCGCCCTAAGGGCACTTCACTCGTGAAAATTTATAGTTTTTTTTGCACACTGGAGGTCAATGTCAAAAAATTGTTTGCGGGATCACTTTTATTTATATCAGCAATGTTTGGTCAGCTCAATACAGTTGTCACCCCTGACTTGCAGCAAAATTCATGTCATTTTGTATGCAACAAATCTAAAGAATGCAGTAAAATTGGGAGCTGAAATTTAAACATAATATAACTTGGACCTTTATCTTGGGGATGAGGTATTTTGGTCAAGTTTTAGATTGTTATAAAAAAGATATAAGCCATCAAGTGATGGTGTGATTTTCACAATTTGTGGTCACCAATTTGAACGTCAAGACCTTAGTTGGCACCCCTGAATTGCAGCAAAATTTAGATCATTTTATATGCAACAAATCTAAAGAATGCAGTGAAATAAAGAGTTGAGATTTAAACATAATATAACTTACACCTTTGTCTTGGGGATGAGGTATTTTGGTCAAGTTTTAGATTGTTATAAAAAAGATATAAGCCATCAAGTGGTGGTGTGATTTTCACAATTTGTGGTCACCAATTTGAACGCCCAGACCTTAGTTGGCATCCCTGACTTGCAGCAAAATTTAGGTCATTTTGTATGCAACAAATCTAAAGAATGCAGTAAAATTGAGAGTTGAAATTTAAACATAATATAACTTGGACCTTTGTCTTGGGGATCAGGTATTTTGGTCAAGTTTTAGATTGTTATAAAAAATATATAAGCCATCAAGTGATGGTGTGATTTTGACAGCTTTGACAATTTGTAGTCACCAATTTGAACACAGAGTACATTGTACTCTGTGCCCAAGACCTTACTAGAAAGCCTAGAGAATTCGATTATGGAAATATCTCCATCTCAATTCATTGTATTCATAAAATACTTCAAGTATTGAAGTGAAGTATTTTATGATTGTATTTTTTGAGATTTGTTGCTCGGAAGATTCTGCAAGTACATTAGTATTTTAGTTCAGCTGTTGCATCATTGGTCATGGTCTGTGTTGCATCAGCATAAACATACATTGGTAATAGTAATAAAAATAATTGCATTCTACTAATTTACCAAAATAGACATTTCGTCTTCTATTGAATTGTGTTGTAATCTTTTTCTAAACACAGGAATAAAAATGTTATATTATGTTTGATCTTCAATTTTCCCAGGTTATGTATCCAATGTTATTATAAAATACTTTTTGCAGTTTTCCTCCAGTTTGTTATAAATGGACATGCCTGTTTTTTTCATTGACTCTTCTTAATTATTCAAGTAAATTATAGCAAAAATGTTTCATTACATTGAATACGAAAATAGATCATTTATGCAATATGGTTGTATTACAAAGTAGGTGGTTTTTTATTTATTATAATACAGTATGTCTGATTTTACACTGCCTCCTCTCAATCATTCAAATAAATTATAGCAAAGAAATGCTAATTAGGTACATACACTATAATAATGTTTATTATATCAATAAACAGACATGTATGCTTTTTCATTGACCCATTATTAATTTTTAAAAAAACTCACAGTAAAAACAAGTTCACGCTTTTATTGAAAAGAAACAAATCTAAAATATTCTATAAAAATATAAACAAAATTATTATTACTAATTTAATGTATTTTTCTTAATATTTATTAAAATACATGGCAACTGAAGTTCATCTTCCATTTTTTTCTTCCAATTCTCCTCAGAACAAAAAGAAGAAAAAGTTAACAAAAATATCGATATTTTACAATTCTATACTCACAAATGAGTGGTGACCTCTATTGACATATTGAAGTCTTGATCCATGTAGTTATAAAGACTGAAAAAAATATTATTCAAATACTCTCTATAAATGAATAATATTTTTACTTACAAATTATTTTTTAACTCAATTTTATCTTGGAAGCCATATTACAAATTTGATATACACAAGTACACATCTACAGGAAGATAGCCACCACAATATTTTTAAATTAGTATATCTTTTGTATCTGCCATATGTATTTAACATTCAGGTGATTAAATAAAGATGTTGACTGCAGCTGTGGGATCATATTGTCAGTAATGTCTCCAACTATATTGAAGTTTCTGCTCGTTTCATCAAGACTAAAATTTTTCTCATAGCAATTAGTTTTCTTCCTGCTAGTGTAATACTGGTATCCTTTCAGATATTCCTGAGGTGTTTTCCATAATTTTTTTAGACGTGATTTGTACATTCAATTTTTTCAACGTTGCTTCCATAACTGACTTTTTCTATAATATTCTTGTATACACTGGAGTCACCATCTGCCATAAATTTAGTATATCGTGCATTTTTTAACTGCAGTTAAATCCTTCCACAACCATATCAGCTTCCATTGCAGGAGCGGATTCATCCCAATTTTTGTAGCAGATGTGTTTTTTTACAACTACATTGCTTTTGGAAGCTCTGGCACATATAGCACAAAACTTATTTCTTACTGCTATAAATAGTACTTGGCCCGTATATTCTTCAATTATAGCTACCATATCAGATACCATTACAGTTTGTGCCATAGGATCGTTTACTCCAAGAACCATCCACATAAACTGTGAAAACAGGTGTCCCATCTAAACAAAGTTATCTATTTTCTGTAGCCCTCTCTTTTTCTTCCATACCAGCCCTTTCCATGGATCTTACAAGAGAGGCTTCCCATTCCTAAAATGATTTTGAGCATGATAATCTCATATGTTACATAGCAAAAATTTTACATGTTTTATCTATTTGTGTTTAAAATTGTACTTACCTTTCCCAGTTCATTTTCAATATTGTAATATAAGTTGGAGCTTATGGTAGGTATGTGGACCCCACAGCCAAAGTTTCCCATACTGCTCCAGCATTTACTACAGACTTTTTTCTATTTGGATTTTCTGTGTCGTATTCATATTCTCTCGAACACAATGAACATTTAAAAACTACTCTACTAGTCAATCCATTGCCCCTACTGCGTTCTTCTTAAATACTGAGCAACTGATGTCACATTATTCTAAAAAAAAAACATTATTCTATTATTTTCAAAATTAACTGTTTTCAAAATCAATTACAAGAGGTTTATTTGAGAATAGCTACTTGGAAATAAGAAAACATTGTGTGAAAGAGCTTACTGTTCATATTCATCTGATGATATTATCCCAGGTTCTTCACCACTTTTTTGTTGTGGTAAAGACACTTCAAAAATTATCAGCATCCATATCTGTTGTTAGGTAAAAAACTTCAATATATAGAGAGCCGACGATAATCCATATACTATTTTAATTTCAAAATTAACCTATAAGTACAGAAACAATTAAAGAAGAAAAGAAAATACCTAGGTAAAATGAGCATACTAGCTGGTAAATAAATAAAATCATAATTAACTTATTGAGATTGAAAATAAATAAAAATACCTGCTGACAGAATTGTATTTGGAACCAAAACATCGAAACTTAGGTAATATCTCTAATCGAAACAGCTGGTCAGCTGACCCGGAGATGCGTTTGCTTGAATCGTCAAGAAATGTATTAAATTAAAGCCGATTTAATACCACTAGCGACATCTATCGTAAATATTTTGAACTTAAAAATAACTGGATTTTTGTTTATGTTTTGAGGTTTGTATACCTGTGAGGAGGCCCCTCTTAAGATGTCTTTGAAACGTGTTTGTGCTATCTGGGAAGAGCTTAATCACGGACTGAAGAAGACACCAAAATTACAATCAATACATGTCTTCCAGTAACAAAATTGTTGTGTCAATAGCGTCATCTTCACCTTCAACTGCAAATTGAAATTCGAAAAATATTTTTCAAAACTTATAAAGCGTTGAAATAATTATTATTTTGCGAAATCTATCCCATTCTTTCGAATAAATTTCAAAATTTCCCACGTTTAACAAAATGTGAAACTTCCAGAAATATTAGCAGCTTCCAATTAATCATGGTTAACACCGGGGAAGTAAAACTTCAAACTCAGATATTCCATTGGCATGGTCATAAATTTAACATACAGACCATGTGTTAAACATGTACATACTCCCAAATATGTCGCTCCTTGTATAGCTACGTTACATTTTCCCCGCGATTTTTTCATACGGTGCATGTTATTGGCAAGCTCGGTAGTTATTAATTGATATCTGCAAATAAGGTTTTGTGATTGAGAGTTTTTCAATAAAACTGCGTCATAAAGGCCCAGTTGGAAACAAAACTGCAGACTCACATATTCCATAGTCCAAAGTATAATTTTAAATTTGCATATAGTTAGAAATTTGCACCTTCAGGCGTTTGACTGACTTGTTTCAACCGTGTTAAAGTGTATTGAAGTTAACGTATAAAGTGGTTTGTATTTCAAACAGAAATTGATCAAACAAAATATATTCTGCAGTTTTATTTAATGTTCAGCTAAAGCCTTTGTGTATAGTAAACGCTACGTTTTCGAGATATTGATTTACATTTTTTTCCAAAACTGTTTCAATATTGATCGATAGACAGCAGTGTCGCTATTCTTGAAATTCTCTAAAATTTTGACTCCCCACGGAAAAGTTGACATTTCTACTCCCACAAAATTTCACTCGATTTCAAAAAGCAGTATCCTTGAAATCAGGGAATAGAAATGAGTGAGGGAAAAAACAGTGCGGTCTAAGTTCTCAAAATTGTTCTACCAATCAAAACGTACAAAATATTGACAGTATAGGTGAACTGTGCTGTTTTTTTCTTTCCTTTTTTTCATCGCGGCATTTTTGGTTTGTGTCCATTAAAAAATGGGTTAGTTTCTACTTGATAAACTCAATGATTTTTTGCTCACGCGAAATATAACTGTGGTATACATACATATAATATGCTATGTATGACCTAATATGGCTATAGTTAAGTGTGAGCTTAGGTGATCCTACCAAAAGCAAAAACAAAGTTTCACCCTATTCACCTTAGTTTGTATGGTCAAGGAAGATGTTCTTGTCGGAGCCTTCATACATTTCAATAACATCCTCAATAAGATGTTTTGTTAATCTGAAAATTTGTACAAATTTTCTAGTAGAAAGTTGAAACGGATTTGTCTGTGTAAGAACATCGCTTCCAATAATCATTTCTTCCCAAGCTTCCTCAAAATCATCAATCATGGGATCATGCCAATGCAACAAATGGTTGAATTCATCCATAATGCATTAATACACTGAAAAACAGTTAAAAAGTCTACAAAAACCAAGAATAAAATATCCTTATATTGACAAAAAACAAGCCAACGATAAGTTTTGAGGTTAAATCTAAATATTTTCACATTATTTCGGCTTTTTCTCTTAATCATGACCAATAGAATAAAATTCCCCTAGGGAGTGATAATTTCCCTCATTTTTCGATAGAAATTTTTCAAGAATACGGCATTTTAAAATGCGAGGAAACCATGCCCACTTTCCCCTCTAAATTTTTACTACCAAAAATTCAAGAATAGCTGCACTGAAGGTGAAAAAACATGATAATTTCAAAACTTTAAGCCATTTTAAAACTGATTACGCGAAAACTCAGTGGCTGCTTGACTTTCCGACATAACCAAAAACCCTTGCTTCCTATTTGTTTTATTGATATTGAACAGGGCATTCCTTCCTATGGCGCGAATTTTCTCTTGAAAGAAACTATAAATCGTATTTACAGTAATTGAATTTATGATCGTTCTGTTGAACATAAGTAACTAAAAATGCTGTATATCTTTGTGAAAGACTGTATTGAATGTCGTCATTTTATTGAATGAGTAAAAAATCAAACAATAGCAAGTTTTTTTTTCTATAGGGTTATCTGTATGTGTAGAAAACTGTCAGGTAGACCTACAGACGGTTTCCTATAGAGCTTCACTATTTAAATCCATTTGAAGTGGTTGTTGCAGCGTAAAAGGGATAAAAAAGACAAATCTTTCCTATTATGAAATACCTTTTATGAATATTAACATTCCGTATCACTTTAAAATAACGTACAAGTGGACGTGGTAATTAAAATTTAATCTTGGTTCATTCTTAGTTATAAAGGATGCATGAAATTCACACAAAAAATTTAATGAAGAATTTTATGAATTAAGATGTAATTAATTTCACTCGGTGGAAATGTGGATTATATTCTTGGGTAGAATTTATTGCATTTTTAATAAATTCTTCTACAGCGTTGTTTGTGGTGAAATGTAATATAATAAAGCTCAAAATTCTTCCAACTCTTATTGGGAGATTTAGAAGAATGAGTGGTTATTTTTAATAGTAGTGAAGAGAGTGATGAATTATCATAGGTATATTTTGTTTCAAGTTATATTGTTTCGACTTATGCTAACAAACATGATTGATTTGAAACCAAAATCCACAGCAGGTACTTGTGAATTCGATAACAATAGCACAGCATCGTACTAGTCTCTTCCAAAACCAATAATATCATGCCTATTAGTATGATTATTTCACAACTGAAATATTTGACGGGTGAAATATTATTTGAGACTGATTTCTTGAAGTATTATCACAGTTTCCTGTAATATTGTCGTATTTAGTGAAGTGCGTTACCAATTGATGCCGCTGAATAATTAGAATTATTCTAATCTAACGCTTTATAAGTCCTGAAAAATATATTTCATAAACAGTGACCGTTCAAATAAGAAGCTACTACTACATCCCGGGATATAGGCCTCGACGGCTATTGAATTACACTTCAAAGTCAAACGGGGTTGGTTCCTATATATACAACATATCTAACACCAACTATCCTGTGTCGCTATTCTTGAATTTGTGGGAATAGAAATTCAGAGGGGAAATGATTAAAAGTGGGCGTGGTCTCCTCAAATTTTAAAATGCCGTATTCTTGAGAAATTTCTATCGAAAAATGAGGGAAATTATCACTCCATAGGGGAATTTTATTCTATTGGTCATGATTAAGGGAAAAAGCCGAAATAATGTAAAAATATTTACATTTAACCTCAAAACTTATCGTTGGCTTGTTTTTTGTCAATATAAGGATATTTTATTTTTGGGTTTTCTGGACTTTTTAACTGTTTTTCGGTAAACTGATTCATTATGGATGAATTCAACCAACTTTTGGATTGGCATGATGCCATGATTGATGGTTTTGAGGAGGCTTGGGAAGAAATAAATATTGGAAGAGATGTTCTTCCACATACAAAACCGTTTCAACTGTCTACTAGAAAATTTGTACAAATTTTCAGATTAACAAAACCTCTTGTTGAGGATTTTATTGAAATGTATGGAGGCTCCGACAAGAGCATCATCCGTGACTATACAGTCTAAGGTAAATATGGTGAAACTTTGTTTTTGCTTTTAGTAGGATCTCCTAAGCTCACACTATACTACAGCCATAGTTCATACATAGCTACATTTGTGTATACCACAGTTATATTTCGCGTGAGCGAAAAATCCCAGAGTTTATCAAGTAGAAACTAATTTATTTTCTGATGGACACCAAACCTAAAAACAGAACCAAAAATGCCGCAAAGGAAAAAAGGTTAGGTTGAAGTTGAAAACATCTTATTGGGTTAAAATTCATGGCAAAAACAGCACAGTTCACTTATACTGTCAAAATTTTGTACGTTTTGATTGGTAGTACAATTTTAAGAACTTAGACAACGCTGTTTCCTTCTTCCCTCACTCATTTCTATTCCCTGATTTCAAGAATACTGCTTTTTGGAATCGAGTGAAATTTTGTGGGAATAGCTAGAAATGTCAATATTTTCGTGGGGAGTAAAAATTTCAGGGAATCTCAAGAATAGCGACACTGGCTTGCAATTAGAAGGAACAACATAACTTGTAGCGCTAACCTTGGGCGCTAACCGACTGAAGTACCCTGACCAAAACCCGGTTATTCAAACTAAAAAAAAAAACAAGAAAACCCGGGCCCAAACCCGGTTGATCAAAGTGTAACTATGTATAAAAATATCAGGGAATAAGAAATAGAAAACTATTGGGTTTTTCCAAATATTGGTGAATAAATTATCAAGATAAGAGTTATTTTATGTCTCGACCTACCTACACTTCTTAGCGGCGAAAATACATGTCGGATTATCTACCCTTCTTGGTCTGACAGGTAAAGAAATTACACCCGCCGTTATTTGTACGGTCACTGTTTTTGAAAAATATTTTTCAAAACCTATGAAGCAATAGAATGATTATAATTATTTAGGTATATCTACTGATTTTTCAATTATTTAAATTATTTTAATATTCATTTGTGCTCCGTTTACCCCCTTATCTATAAATATTTTTTCATATTCATTTGAACTGCGGAAGATATATCTCCAGATTTTTTTCTTAGAATTTTTCCTGTTATAGTTGACCACCTCATCTATAAATATTTTAATGCTGATTGTGTGAATATAGAAAGAGGTTTTATTGCATATTTTCCTTTCCCTTAGTTGTTCTGCACCTACGAACTTTATATTCAATGCCCTTTTTATATTCACCTATGATGGGATTTCGGGAATTGGAAGTTTCGGGATATTTTACTTCTAAAGTAATCTTGTGTTTGTATCAAGTATATGACGTCATAGGGCAAAAAAGTGCGAATTGTAATAAATGTGTTTGAATTATTGATACATCGAGATTATAGTTTAACCGATGCTTGAGAAATTCGAAAGTCGATATATCCTACACTATCCTATACCAAGAACAAAAAATGATACCTACCCTACCACAGAGGAATTGTTTGTAACCGAACAGGTTTGTGGAGAGCTATCTCTCAAATGGGATTTACGTATTGTACGATTAATAAGAGGCTAGCAACAGTGAAGTCATATTATTCATATTATTAAGTTTAGGGGTACCTTTCGAAAAGGTAATATTACTGTATTGAATTGAATGAAGACTGTTTCAATACGAGCTCACACGATGATGAGCAAAATTGGCATGAAGTACAAACCATAGTTGCATGTTCTAAACAAGAAAATGTATTGCAATTTTTACAACTGTTTGGTTTAGAGGAAATATATTGGCGGAAACTGCATTGCCACGAAATTCCTCCTATTTTTCGTCAACAGTTACACATTTTGAAGGGTTATAGTACCCGTTTTTACAATTTTCAACAACATGGACGAATAGTTCCCTTATATGAGCTAACTTATCTTGAGCTTTCCATCAGTTGGTCTGACATCACTTTCTCGAGAATAGTTACCTGATATCGAGTCTATAAAATATTTGTACCTACTATCAACTATAATATCTAACATCTGCTCATTTGTGAAGTACTTCCAGATGTCGAGTGGTTCCTCCAGCGATCTTGTAGGCATTCTGGAAATTGGCAATAGTACTACAAAATTTTCTGATCTAGTTTTCACACTTCTAGCAGAAGTATGTTTGATCCATTTTGTCGTCTTGTCTTTTCCAATAGAGTATAAAACACTTGGATCAATGTTTTCTACATCGTCATCATCAGAAAGACTTTGTTTACTGTCAGTATCTGATTCCCTTACCTCTACTTGGTCTTCCTCAGAATCAGATGGAACGTCATCGTGAATGCCACAGACCTTCCAGTCGGGCTTGTTACCGCTTTTAGTCACCCATTACTGGAATTAGAATAAAAATTACCGATATAAATGTCTACGATCGTAAGAAGAGAACATTCACCTGTTTTCACCCTAGCAGAAAATTTTAAAACTATCACAAATTATGTCACTTCTGTACCCGCTTCGGTCCAAGAGACAAATTTCACACATAAAATACAAACAAGCTCACCAGTTCTCTTCAAATTTTAAACTGAACATCAATAGGTTAAACTAGGAAGGTACCTAGAAGGAGCGGATTATTGACCAAGTCTTTTAGTTGTCACAGCCAATTGCTTATTGTGTCGGTCTCACAGACCGGTTAAGGTTAAGATCGATACTTCCGTATCGTCCTTAAATAATTTCTTCTGAAACACACAATTTGATCTTTATCTAAAAGAAAGGACTTTCTTTATTGATAGTAACTATAAAAATTCGTGGAAAGTGTGACTGAATTTCCGTTGGTGAAAAATGTAACGCCCATGGTTCACTCGAAAATGGACAGAGTACTTGTTTTTTCAGATTAATATTCATGATAATTGACTCCTGACGATGAAAATGTTATTTGTAAAACATGTCGAGTAAAATATGATTTATTTCTGTTGTACTATTTGTTACTAATTAATTTTATTCAATAATTATTTATTATTGGTTTCTGTTTTAAACGTACTCTTTCAAAAATCTTGTTTTCTTTTACTACTATTTTTTGCACTCCCTAACCTTGAAAAGTACCCCAACTCTGTCAAAAGAGGCAAGATATATTATCAGATTTTTCCCAGACCATCTGTTTCGAGAGTAAAATAAATGATATCTCAAGAGGTAATAACCACTTCCAGGCAGACTCACATTGAATATTAACACTTTTCAACCTTTTCCCGTCCCTTTCACTCACATTTGCTCATATTAATAGCTTCGTTTGCGCTACTCAACCCCATTTTATTTTTAAAAGTGTGAAAGGGTGGAGAATATTCGTGATTTGTGAACGCATCCAGATCATTATAATTAAGAAGACATACATTATGGCAGATAAGATATATTATTATGTTGATTTTTTATAATGACCAAATACCAGGGCAAGGCAAGTCGAATGCTATAGCAGATTGCTGTTGGGAAAACAACAAAGCAAAGGAATTCCAAAGTACTAATAATACTTATTTATTACAATTCATACAAACTTAATTTTTTCATCCATCATAGAGATATATCCACAAAATAAGTTCCGTTTCTATTTCTGTTCGCGGCTGCGCTGCGATCGCGATCGCAGCCATCAAAGGTCAAAACTCCTACATGAAATTGATCGGTACGTATTTGATCATACTCCTTACAGCCCGGACCTCGCTACTAGCGACTATCGCCTCTTCTTGCACCTAAATCTTTACTTTGGTGGTCAACACTTTAACGATGATGACTGATGACGAGTTGAAAAAACATGGTACCACATAGTTGAAACCACAGACATCAACCTTTTATGGAAAAGGCATATTAAAACTCGTGCTACCCTATGACAAGTGCCTACAAAATTTCTGGAGCAGCTAACTTTGTGGATATCGTATGGTATAATATAAATGGAATAGAGGCGTAAGTCAAAGTGAAACTGCACTAAGAGTTTCAACATGGATCATAGCGAAACATTGCCGCCTGAACGGGCACCTGAAAAAGTTCAAAGTAGTGGAGGAAGAAGAATGTAGATTTTGTGGCATTGAAGGAGAAACCTCCATCCACATACTCAAGAATTGCACAGAAATTCAGAATCAATTCAATTATTAGATAGATGAGGGACATCTACCTAAATTGAAGCCTAAACTCCTCAAGGAAATAGCACTTAAGGAGCTATTAGTCCCTGAGACTTTCCTCAGGACTAGAAGAAGTGAGGGGTAACAAGAGATATTTTATATCTCAGTAAATGTTACCCCAATATACAAACATACATGGTATGTTATTAAATGTATAGCTATGTTTATAAAACTGTCCAATAAAAGCCAACATAGTACACAGTACATGTGTAGAGTAAATTTGTTGGGATGTGTCATTAATCTGGTATAAATGAACCTAAATAGACCCTGAAGTCTTCTGGATATAACAGTAGATCGATAATTGCTTCGTGATCGCGCTCGACAGGTTCAGATTTACCGACCATAAACTAACAATGATAAGTGTCAGGTAACAGATAATTGATTTAACCCAAATTAATATTCTATCCCTGTGATACAGATCTTTTTAATCGCTTAATAGTGGTGTGTAAAGCGGGCTTGAATACACCTTTTAATAAGCTATTACTTATTTGAAACTTCCAATTATCTTGTTAGGTGATTTTAAGTAGCAAATATGTTGGAGACAATCTTCTGGGTATACAAAATTGAGTTGCACAAGCTTTTGTTAAACTTATTGATAGTAGTTGAACAAACTGGATTCCCAAAACATTTGAATTTGTCCATTATTGATCTACGTTAACAATAGAAAAAGTTATCTACCTTGTACTGATGAGGCGTAAATTCGCCGAAACTTGTATAAAAGTGATGTTGTCCCCTTTAATTGCAATAATTCAATGTTTGCCGGGGCATATAACTCGAGAAGTAATTGTTTCTTATGTAATACAATGAAATTCGTTATCTTCGATATAAATTAATGTTGTTGCTCCTCGTATTAGCATTATATTCGAGTATTGGAGAATTAAAATATATCTTTTGCGTTTCACCGGATAAATGTAAGTGGATCGGATGTAAGGAGGTTATGTTCCTAAAATAATTTGGGGCTGACAAAATATTGCTCGGCTCTATCATCAAATACCCCATGCGGACAGAAGTTTCTCTTGGAGACGTTTGCAACTAGGTTAATAGACTTTTTGAACTGTTTGGCATACTGAGAGGAGCTTCTAGGACGATGCACAAAGGTCTTAATGGAGCGTAGGTGCTTTTGGTTATCCCAGCCTCTCAACTTATCATATCATAAGAGAAACAGCATTTTCGCATTTTCACGAAAACCGTAGATTATTTGACGTACTGAGAGGAACTCAACTTAGAGGATGATGCACAAAGGGCTTAATGAAGCCTAGATGCTTTGGGGTTGTACTAGCCTCTCAACTCATCTGATCATAAGAGTAACGCGTGTCGCATTTCTACAAAAACTATAGACTGTTTGACGTATGGAGAGGAAATTCTAGGAGCAGGCACGAAGGTCTTAATGGAGCCTAGGTGCTTCGGGGTTGTCCCAGCCTTTTTAATTCTGTCTCACCTCTCAAACCGAAAATACTCCTAAAATCTTGAATATATTCATCAATTACTATTTTTGTTATAAGAGATCTGCCATCATGTAAGGAGATTATAAACTGAAATATACTGGGGACAACCAAAATGTAAACAAGGCTTGTCTATCTTTAATACGTCATTGAGTACAATCTTTGTTGAAAAATTCGAGAAATAAAATAACTGTCACACTTTTCAGCACAATCTAAGCTCATCAAAAATTATAACAGCTTAATCAATATTGTTGATCTTGATGATAAACATTTAATGTTTTTGAAAGAAGCAGGTCCAAATAAAAGTGATTTCACATTCGAGATAAACTGATATTTATGATTTGGTAGATAATAATAATCGTGAATAAAAAAAACTTCGCCTTTTTTCACAATTTGTTCAATGATTTAAAGTGCTCGTTAATCTGCAGAGATAAATATTCATATCCGTTACTCATTTGTGTTATGAAATGAAGCTGGAAAGCTCGGGCAGCAATTCTCCGTTATCTAGAATTAGAAGTTTACTGCAATAATTAAATTTCGCCGCTAAAACCAAGATACATCATGTTGTTTGCTGCAGTAGTAAATATTTTTTTATGCATACACAATCAACTTTCCAAATTGCTTTTATAAATTTAATACCAACACGATGGAAAATGTATGAACACAATAGTATATTATGTCCCAGGGGATGAAAATGAGCTATAGTAGCCTAAGACTGTTAGATGCACGAGCGAGCGTTGCAAAGGCACACAACTGTTCTTCGCCTACCGAATAAATCCAAAAAATATAACGAAAAAATTTGACTGACGTTTAATTGAAAAATTTACGTGAAATGTCAAAGTTCTCAGCGAGTTGTTCTCAGGTAACAGATGGTGAAAAAAAAAATACCTCCGGTCCTATTTCTGTTGCTCATATGATTGGCTTCTCGATAAGGTAGACGAAAAGATAACTATTGATAAAATTCTCGTTATTTTCACTGCGATAGTTATTTTGATTTAAAATGAATACCAAGTGTTAAGTAGCGCAGGACATCAAAAATTATCTTGTGCTATTATTAGGGAGAAAATGTGAAAAGTCTGAAAGGGGGAAGGAAGAAACATAGAGGATCCATAACTTTCAAATGAAATTAGTGAATAACAAATCACAAAACATAAATATAAGTTAATGGAGATCCACCTTGGCTTGATTCCATCCCCGTTGTAATATCTTAACGGAAGGTGTAATTCGAATAGTTTGAAGAGAGACTTGGGTATACATGATTAAAGTTTTTTTTTTAATCCAATTGATTGGTCAAATTTCATGAGTCTACTTAATATGAGCTTAAAAATGTGTAGCTCCAACATAAGCCCAATATTTCATTTTCAATATTAAAATAAAAATTCAGCATAATCCGTTGTCTGCATGAAATAATCCGAAAGAGAAGCGATGAACTGCTTCCAAATTATACAATTCAGACTCAAAACGTTCAAAACATTCATTTCATTCTCAGCCCACGTAATCTCTTGACAATAAAAAAGTGTCCGACACAGACATAGAAAAAAAATATAATGTTTGGTGAATACGCAGAAGTAGCTTAAAACTTGTCAAAAATGATATCCTATGTAATATTGTGTTGATTGATGTTATGAAACCCCACAAAAATTATAAAAACTCTTTTTGCTTGTGAAAACGCAACTAACAAATTTCGGATGGATAGTGGCTAGTGTTATTATAAACAATATTATTTCTAATGTGTATAATATTTGCATACTTCTTTTCCCATTCTGATACAATTTCTGATAAGCAAATCCTCATACAGTTGGACTTTTTTCTTGGGTGTGGGAAAGTGGTGGTACAGTCTAATTTCAATTTAAATTATTCACAAAACACTCACATAGCCTAATCAAAGTACACATAAAACCTCACAAAAAATACAAAACACTTGAAAATTCAAAATTGAGTACTTAAGGGTTGTGTCCAACTTTAGACAAACTTTACGATGCTAGGCATGCGATTTTCCGGAAAATCGTCGAGTGAAAATTATTGTTTTTGTTTTTTTCGCTTTAATTTTTTAAATAATAAATATACAGAGAAACTTTCAAATCTCTTTCACATCAAAATTTGTTGCTGATGCATTTATCTACAAATTTTGTCTGAAAACTTTTTCTGTAAATTGAAAAGTTTACGAGATAAAATTAATTTCAGTGGTAGTCAATTCGTGGTTACGCGCAAACGGCCCGTGAGCTAAATTTAGCAGCCGCTCGACTTAAAACAGTTAACAATTTTGGGCTTATGACATTCTGAAAAAATGAATAAACTCATGTAACGCGAACTAAATGAAACCATAACGGAACTACGTTGGGTGCGGCCACTGCGACCGAATTTCGAATTTTGCTTGCAATACTTTCCCAAATATGCGTCCTCTGACAAGTGCGATTATTAACTAACAATGGGCAAAACCTTGCTAGAATCTGACACGGGCTAAAACGAACGAAACGAAGATACGATTTCAGTATTCGTTTGCACAGTTTCGTTTAGTTTAGTTACAGTGGCCGTTTGTAGAAGGGAAGTCGTGCATCTCAGCGCTGGGCAGGGTGGTGGACTTGGTGCAAAGGGCTAGGCAGGGTAACGGTAGGAAGAAGAAATTGGCCCTGCTTGTGTTCTTCGACGTGGGGAACGCGTTCAACAGTGTCAGTAAACGGGCGGTGTTGAGCGCGTTGACAAAGCTCGGAGTAGGGGAGGGGTTAGTTAGTCTAGTAGAGGACTACCTGACGGGGCGTGTGATAGTGGACACTAGGGGGAGAAGGTATGGGACGGAGATTGGAGTGCCCCAGGGCTCGGTTCTGGGACCGACGCTTTGGAAGTGTGTGTTTGATGAAGTTTGTGGGATAGTATGTGAAGAGGGATGTGAGATTACGGTGTATGCGGACGATGTATGTCTGGTATGTACGGCAAAGGGAGAGGTGGAGATAGAAAGAAAGGCGGAGAGGATGTGTAGGAAGATTGTGGAGAAGATAGAGCGGTGTGGACTGGAAGTGGCTGAGGATAAGACGGTGGGGCTACTGGTGAAGGGGCGGAGCAAGGCAAGGGAGGTGGGGGTGATGGTGAGGGGAAAGAAAATTCGGATGAAGGAAGCGGTGAAGTATCTGGGGGTGTGGTTGGATAGCCAATTATCCTTTAAAACCCATATGTTGAAGGCTGCAGAGAAGGCAAAAGTAAGGGCAGCGTGGCTGGGAAGATTAATGGGTAATGTGAAAGGACCGTGAGAATGGAAAAGGAGGATAATTGGTGGGAAGGTAGAGCAGAGTATGCTGTATGGCGCGGAAGTGTGGGGTGAGAAAGCAGGGGTGAATGCTAGGGTTAGACCACTCCTGCGGGTGCAGAGAGGAATACTTCTGAGGGTGGTGCAGGCGTACAGGACAGTGGGTGGACTGGCAGCAGCAGTGCTGTCACGGTCCTATCCATTGGACTTGATGGCTAGAGCCAGACATAAACGCTGGGGGTGCGAGCAGAGAGGAAGTACAGGAATGGATGGATGAGGAAATGGAGAGAAGGTGGGATGAGTATGAGGGCGCGCTGAAAGGAGCGATTGGGAGCAGGAGAAATTGGGTGGACCGGAAATTTGGAGAGGTGAACTACTTCTTGACGCAGGTGCTCACAGGGCATGGGTCAAGAGTGGGTTACCTCCATAAGATTGGGAAAAGAGAAACTGGAGTGTGCGAGAGATGTGAAGTGGAGGATAATGTGGGACATGTGTTTAGATGTTGGAAGAATGAGGAAGTTTTGAAGAAGCTAGAAAATAAACTGGGAGAGACGGTGTATTGGGAAAATATGGTGGAGATTATGTTGAGGGGCGAGGAGGAATGGATGGAGATAAGTGGCGTGGTAGAGAGCATGATTAGGGTAAGAGAAGGACTCGCTATGGCACGAGAGAGGTAGGAGTGGTAGAAGGAAGAAGATGATGGAGAGTGTGTGAGGGACCGCCGCCCGTCTTGACGTATGCTAGGGTAGTGATTCCAAGGCGGGAGTAACGGTGAGTTTGAGGTGGGTTTGGTTGGTAGGCATCTCCGTTGGGGATGAGTCCAACACTGTCTTGGTACTGGTTGAGATTTTCAGGAAACTCATCTTCGCTTAGCTTAGTTTCGTTTCGCTCGCAGTGGCCGCCGCCTTTAGTGTTGCAAATGAGCATTGAACATTATTATATTATTATTATAACAGCTGTTTTTTTTGGCATGCTTAATTTCACTTGTTTTATTTTAGACTTTAAACAATTATATCTTTTTTTCGAAATTAATGTAATGCAATAAAACTTTACCCCTGAACACTTTGGAGCATCTACTTACGAAACTACTATACAGTTTTTCAATAGATATAAAATTTTTTTAAATAATAAACAGCTATTTACAATAAATCCTTAAATCAGACGTCTTTCAGCTAACCTTCTATAACTTTTTATAGTGTTGATAATATTATTTAAAAATTTGTGAACTTTATGATGAACATATTTAGAAGTGATCGCGATACAAAAGAACACAAACACACCTATGGCTTAGGTAAGAAAGAGAAGGGAGCACAAATTAAGGTGGAGAAGCAGGTGATAGAGCGGCTTATACGCGACGCCGCGTATTAACAACAACAATAATAATAATAAAATATTCAACAACTTAGGTACATCAAAAATAGAGGCTGTTATTGAAACAATAATGGAAAAAATAGAAGTTTGAAGATTAAACTATAATCTTTGGAGTGGGCTATGTTATAATATAGTTTGATTTTTCAATTTAAAAATATTATTTATAAAAATTTGGTAGAAAAAAACGACTTTTTAGTAGAGGTTCTACGTAGAAAATCGATGATAATACATTAAAAAATGTTGAAAATAGTTTTTTCCAATGTATTTGTAAACTCCCCATTTTAAAATACATTTCATATGAAATAGTTATTTTCCTAACAAGTGCGGAAAGTGATACTTTCCCGCACGCGACTGCAGTTGATCCGAACGACGCGAAGCGGGCAAGCGGTCAAGGGCGGGAAAGACACTTTACGCATGAGTTAGGAACATTATTTTTCCTACGACCGTATATGCAAAAAGTATATCAACCCATTTTTTTTATTCAACATACATATACAAAACTTCAACCGAAAACAATTATTATTATTATAAATATTAACATTAGAAACACAATATGTTGCATTCTCTAAATTACTTAAAATTGCCGGTTCAGTGGAGTTATTTGGTGGTAAGTAGATGACGTTGATGAGGATGGCATCGGTTGCAGGTCACATAAAGATGACGATCACGGTGGCGGCAACGGTTTTAAATCATTTGTAGATGAAAGAATTTTATTTGATTTATTTTTCTTATATCAAACGCGGGTCGTTTGATAGTTGTTTTATGACACTACTTTAAAGAATGTACAGGGTTATATCAAAATATCTTGATTATTTTAAATTTTCAAAAAATTAAAAATGCAGCAAAAAGCTAGATAAGATGTAGATTTTAATTGATGGACCTTTTATTCACCTGTTGTAACAATAGCTATAACTTCCGAAGTAAAAAACTATCTAATAAGGTCAAAATTTGCATACTTTCAAAGCTAAAATGCGTGCAAGAAAGTGGGTTAAAACGCACGGTCGTAGAAAAAATGTTTTTCTGAATGTCATTGTTTATCTAATATCGTCAAATTGAAAACATGAAAATTGAGGTTCAAAAATACTACTATGGAAATTTCGTATATTCTGAATGCAGATACAAAAAAATGTCCTAACAAATTTTGTAGATTTATGTATTAGCTAAAATTTTTGATTTGATGTTCCTGTGTTTCCATCATTTAAGCAATTAGAGTAAGAAAAAACAAAAAAAAATACCTAACCAATTTCCGAAAATGCCTAACATGGTAAAGTTTTTCTTAGGTTAATCACAACCCTTTTTAATACTCAATTGTGAATTTTAAGTTTTTTGTTGTTTTATGCGGCATTTTACGGATATTTTGTGTACTTTGACTAGGCTAACAACGTAGAGCCAAATTTTCAGTTGATAATAATCGTCAAGTAGTTATTCACTCAGCTTATCGAGTCGAATATGATTGGAAAAACCTAGGTAGCAATCTCAGTTCTGCTTTATGTATGTGAACAGCGGCAATATATCTACAAAAAAGCACACAAAAGCAGTAAATCAATTACACGATACCACTATCGACTTTGGTTATCGTTTTAAATATTCTATGTCCCTTTGGGATTTGAATAGAGGTCTGGCAGGACTTGTAACGAATTAAAATTTAAATATATTCGTTTTTACGAAGACTGCCAGCAGAAAATGGATCAGTAAATAAGTTATAGTGGAGATTCGAGTAGAATGTCTCTCTCAATTTTATAGTTATTCCGCTCGGATTCTGACCGTCATGATTCACTGTAGAGGAAAGAGACGTAATTCAATGTAGTAAATACTGTACGTGGAATGTTGGAAGAGCAGGTGAACACATAAATTGATCCAGCACAGTTTTATTAGAGAACTGTAGCTGTTAATTATACAGGGTTATTCATCAGTGCGATAAAGTCAATACCTTGTAAATTCTTGAAGGTACTCGAATGAAATTTTGATCAATGGTAGCTACCCTATCAATATTCTAAAATTGAACGCAGTACAGCGGGCTGCAGAACTTCGTGCCAGGTTAAAGGCACTATCTTTTGAAATTTGAATTCTGCTTGACTTGCAATGATATAGGTTTGTTCTAAATTATACAGTGTATTTAAAAAGTTCTGACCACTTGTTCCCGAAAATTGTATGAGCTCCACGCCCCGTATACTCCAAACTGCACAATTTGAAATTCATCCACTACAGCCATACGTCTGTAATGAATATCTACATATCTACCACATACCTACTTCCATAACGTGCCGCTAGCTCGCACAACAATCGATCCGCCGGAGTATGGAGGTATGTGAAACCATCAATTGTGTATGAGGAATTTATAGGGAAATCCACGGCGAGTTTGATGGTTATCACTGGAAACGTAGGCGATGCCAAATCTGATGCCGCGTTCTGTAGCTCTGTAGCTCACAAACCTAACATTTAGCAAAAAAACAACGATTTGCGATTTTTCTAGTCTTGAGGACAATTTTCAACGTATAGTGTAACTAATGTCAATGTGATGACCTTGAATTGTATTACAAATTTTATGCAGTTCAAATTACATTTGAAAAGCATTATTTCACAATATTCGAATTTATAAAAAAAATTTATGCTCGTCATTGAGCGGCTTTTTCCTTCAAAGGGATTAAAAATATGGGTCATCACATTAACAATAGTTACACTATACATGCGTTGGCAATGTGTTCTGCATTTACTGGATAAACCTCGTCAAAATATTGCGATTTCTTAATATTTTGGCTTCCTCTTCGGGGTCATTATCAAGGAACGGTTGAGGAGGATAAGATTTATCACGAATTTGTGGTCTCAATCTGCCTACTCCACTGAATGAAACGTGCTTGTCAGTTATTTTAGAGATCCCAATCTGCCTGCTCCTCAGGAATAACTCGACTCCTCGGTCGGAGTGGTAACCAAGAATTGGCGGTAAGCTTGGTGTGAGTTCCTGACCACATCCCTTTTGTTCACATAATTGAAATGTTTCTCTATTTCTAATGCTTCTCTGATTATACATGGCTTGGACGATTGAGAAAACGTCCAGTTATAACTTTATGCTGAACTAATGCATTGTTGAAATTAATGTTTCTCACGGAAAGTGCGGTGTTACAAGAACACTTTGCTATACAGTGTGGGACAGCCAAATGGAATAAATTCGATAGGTAACGAATAAATATGAGGACGTGTGTTGGGAAAAATGCTTGGACACGTCGATTGGTATTTTTAAATTCAAATTATATAGGGTGTGTCCTATTTTTCATTCCTATTTTAAATAGTACGTTTATAAGTTTGTATTATATATTTTTTGGATTCTTCTAGATATCCTATACAATGTCCTATACCTATTTTCAACTGTATTGGAAAAATTGAGTGTTTCCCGATTTATTGGAATGATTAACAGAAAAAAAAGTTTTATTCCACAAATTCGCTACATTACACTCAATACTTATTTCCCATTTAGCTCTGGATATTGAGAAAGTGAGCAAAAGCATTCCTGCGTTCCTAAACTCGGTTTAATGATAACTGATGTTTAGACTAATGTAATTAATTGATAATAAAAGCATCACTTATCATTAATCCGAGCTTAGGTGGTTGATACAACGTGTCCTATAGAACCTCAATGTATGTTAAAGACCATATACATTAGTGTATGGGAGTGCAATAGCTTATTTAGGATAAATAATACAAAGAATTGGGTTTAAATAAAAGTTGTTGCCTTTGTACCAATACTTTAAAAAATATATTTTTCAAATCTTTGTAAAGCTTAGAATAATATATTTATTGTTCGATATCAATTAATATTTGGAAGCTTTATAATATTGCTTCAAATAACTTAGACTGAACACCTAGTATATCTTACTATATTTTAAAAATATGTTTCTGCGCAAATACAACCATTTCTTAGTATTTTTAAACCTAAGCAAGTTATTGCACTTCACACACGTGATGGGAACTAAAACTAAAAATGGAGTACCTCAGATGAAGTGTAGTAGTCTGCAGCAAAATATTGTTAATTTTGAAAACTCTTGATTCACACCATCCAACTTGGGAAATAAAATATGCAACCAAAAAAACACTTTTTAGAGAATTATCAAGTAGCGGGTTGAAGTACCTCTTTTCTCTAGGATGTATTCTAAAATATAATAATCTTGTTATAAACTTGTATAGCTCAAATTCCGCTCTAAATTAATCCACTCCATAATTTAACAATGATAAGAATTAGGCGCTTTGTACTTGGAGCCAGTAGTGGATTTCTAATGAAGTATTTAGTTTTGGACTGCAGAGAGGCGAATGTTTGTCGTAGTCCTGATAAATTAAACTATTGTTCCATTTTAATATTAAATCAAATAATACGTGATGAATCTTATCTAGACAAGTGGTGGAGTTTATGAAGCTTCAGTTAATAAAGCAAACTGAAATAATTAATTTGGAGTGGAAGAACTAACTATTTGTGATTGTGCCGAAGACATTTATTATTTAAATGGGATAACTTAAAATATATAATTTGCAATGAATGCACTAACGTGCACTTTGATAAAATATAAGAAAATAGGGAAATTTGATTTGGAATTGAATAACTTGGTTGTTTGCTGATCTCAAAAGAGTGCTGGATTTTTGGTGCAGCTTGCGGTCCTAGGCCAAATTAATCCGAGCAGCCCCCTCCTTTTTGGTTGTTTGGTTGAACTCCCTAGGAGTGATCTTGAGAGCTGAGCATTGTGAGCAAGCCAATTTTTTATTACTACGTGTGGTTTAACCTCTCACTGAGCTGGGATAAGCGAGAACCACGTCAATGTTCACGATGCTGGACAAATATGCTACATTTATGCCACAGCGCAGCCTCACTTCGGGATATTAAAAGAAGCAGATTCTAAGAGACTTACCGGAAGTGGAAAACTGCAAAATTTCCACTCTTTTTCATGTATAAGTAGTTTTTCCATAAATCCAGAAAATGATTCGCTTCACAAGTATTCCTTTGAATACTTTATGTCTGTCCCTAATCCTGTTCTGAGAGAGTAGAAATAAAACTATAATAATTCAAACTTATCTTCTACATAGAAAATTTCACACTGCAATTTCCTGCTCCAATCGTCTATAAATGAAATTTTCGATTACGGTAGGAATCAATAAAATTAAAACATCTCCGTTTAAGAATGGAATTTTTAGGAAAATGGTCTCCATTTGTTCCAGCTTCTAGGGAAAATGGATGAAGTTAATACGATTCAACTTATAAATAGTAATTGATAGTTTAATTCGAAACTATAATTGCCTATATTCAAAAGTATATTCAACAAATTGATTTTCTCAACCCTTACTACTTTCATAATTATTGAATTGAATTGATAAATATCTGTTAATGTGATGACTCATATTTTCAATTCCATGGATGGAAAATGCCGCCCAATGTAATTTGTAAAATAAGTTCTGTATTATATGCTCATTCAGCCAGAAAATCTGAAAAAATTGTCTGCCCAGCATGAAACCACGGAGTTGGTTGAAAAACATTTTCCGTATCATTGTCAACCTTATTTAATTTGGTCGTTTTCGAATTTAAGAATAATCCGTATAGTGTAACTATTGTTAATGTGATGACCTTGAATTGTATTACAAATTTTATGCAGGTTAATTTTAATCCACTATATTAATTTGAATTACATTTGAAAAGCATTATTTCACAATATTCGAACTTTTCAAAAAAGTTCATACGCGCCATTGGGCGGCTTTTTTTCTTCAAAGGGATTGAAAATATGGGTCATCATTTGACGCCATATTGCGGTGGATCGATTGTAGTGCTATCTAGCGGCATGTATTGAAAGTAGGTACAAGGTAGAAAACTGGGAAATCAGAAACTGTGATTAGTGTACAGTTATCTACTTTTAACTCACTTAGTAATGTCAATGCTGCCATGTTTCAATTATAAACTAACTAGATATTTCAGAGTTCCTGTAAAAAAACAAGACGCACCTTAAATATGTTTGTGGTAATATGAATATTATGTTTTCGTGTACATTTTGAAATTATTAAGTTTATACAAAATATATACTAGAAAAAAAGGTTTCTTACAATTGTGTACTTCATTTGTTTTAAGTT
>CAJUYG010001848.1:0-49887 GCA_910591675.1 Galerucella calmariensis | reverse complement strand
CTATGCATATTATACTTTGCTATAACCATCCTGTTATTAAAAATCCAGTGAAGGAAATCATTGAAATTGTAAACATATTGTTGAAAAATGTTAGTATAATAGTTTGCAGAATGAATAATCTATTTGATCCACCTAAGTGTAGAATTTTTGAAACAATAGTTTGTTTAGTTTGTAGAAAAGTGTTACGTAAAACTTTTAAACTTGAAAAAATTTGGAGTTGTAAACAAAAATTAATAATTGGTTTGTGTACAGCAGAATGTTATCAAACAAAACCACTTAGAAAATTTCCGGAATACATAGATAGTAATTGGTTTCATGAATTAGACCCATTAGATGAAAAAGAGATATATTGCGGATATTTTTTACCTCCACGACAACGAGATTAGAATATTAGAAGAAAATAATTATAAGACCGTCAGTCTAACAACAACTTTAGAAGAAGAAGAAGGTAACATAAATCTGAACAGAATGACTTCCTTAAATTTAAACTTTATTATTTTGGTTGCCGTTTCAAATAATATGCTGTACACAAATGTACCAGATAATGCAAAACATGTTGCAATATGTTTTGATATGAAAAATATAAGAGAAGACTGTAATCGAACAACATGGAGTTTGTTAAGTATAACAAAAACAAATAATGGTCACCTCTCTGTATACCATATTGAGATTCCAGAAACGAATTTATCATATTTTAGTTACAAATTAAAAATAATATTTAATGACAATTCTGAAGGTGATCAAACCCAATGGTAGAATGTGATTATAGATGATATTCCTATGGATAGGACAAACATAAGCGAAAAAGTTGATAAATTGTACATTTTAACATATATAGTATTGATTTTATTAATTATTATTGTTATATATACCTTACTTAAAATGGTAAGACTATTTACACAATATAAGTTTTACTCAACGGTTTGTAGTAAATAAAACAAGTTAATTAAATAATATTCTTTTATTTTTCATCCATTATAAAATGTTCATATAATGTATAAGCATTTTTTAGCGCAAATAGATGGATTAATCTTATGATAAAAACATTTTGGTGTCGAGGCTGCTAATGGTGGATCTTCATCTAATTCATATACAGGTGCGGTGGAATATTTTTGAATGAAATTAACCTTTTCTTTTCCTTTCACGATAACCATGTCAGCATTTTCAGTAATGTCTTTTACGATATTTTTGAATTTGTGTAAATGTGTATAACCACTATTCCAATCGATTCCATGATGATTTTTCATTAACCAAGTTGCTTGTCTATGTAAGTCTGGAGGTAACATATGTAGAGGAAATGGTGATTTGAAAATATAGTGACTTACTTGATGACCATCATATGCTGCAAATTCTTTAACGATGAATTTATTATTTTCAATCTTAAAACCTTGAACATCTAAAACAACTTTCATATTTGTAATTGTTGCAATTTAGTTACCGCACCTTTATATTGTTTATAATATTTTATGTTACGTTTGAGACGTGTTAATTTAAAAAGAAACTGACTAAGAGCAATTTGATACTCATGGGTATTCATATTTAATGAAGAATATGTAGTAACCCTACTTTTATATTGCATGTTAATCATGCGCGCTATGTTTTTTCTACATCAGTATTGCTTAACAATTTTAGTTAATGGATTATAGGAAAATTGTTTTTCATGAAAGATCAAACAATATGCAGAAATATCACTCGTAATGGGAGCATTTAACTTAAATTCTATACGAAGAACTACAGATCCAGACTGTATTAGTTCCTTCTGCCTTGAGCAATCTATATGAATTAAGGGAGCTGTATCTCTAAATTCGTCGGGTGTGAAAATAGGTTCACTGTTCGAACGGCTATAATAAGAAGTTTGAAAATCAGCAAACATTTTATATAACGTAGCAAAACTATTGTTTGTAAAATATAAAAGTAAATCATTGTATGGATACTTCTCAGAATTAAGAAATACCTTAATATTTCTCAAATTCAGATGTTTAAAATGACTCATATTTTCTTTATGTAACCCCTAGCATTATTTTGATATCCAATTACAATGTGTCTAGGTGTCTCTACTTTTGTACTAGTTTTTACGGCCCAAGTGTGGCAAGACGTTTTCGGTAAGCTGGGATACTCAATCAATTGCCAAGATCTGAATTTTATCGGTAGTTCCTTGTTACTTTGAATAATTTTGTTTAGATGTAATTCATGTTTTATGTTCGGTTTCACGTGAGGAATTCTCCAACTGATGTGAGTTAATTCAATTTTAGGTTTTTCCGTTTCATCTGTATGTGTGACTGAGTCTCTATCATCACTAGATCTCACCAATATTAGCTCTTGTTTCATGTTTAAGATTATTTTATTGAAATCTTCAAAGAATCCTGATCATAATTTCAAGGGTATACACACGTTAAAATTTCCATGTTTGTCTGACAACTTGACATCTTCCTTAGGAAACCACCCAGAATTATTTAGAAAAATACTTTCATTTGAATTATAAGATAAATAATGTTTCATTGTTGAAACAAGACCAATGTCTCTTACTGAATCAACTACAACACCGTTCAGTTCATATCGAATTTCACGGAATAAAAAAGCTATTGCATTATTAATGAATTTCAATTTTGTAGGTACTGTGTTGGTTTCAGTTAAAATTTTCCCCGTAATCTCAAGATAACTGTCAGCCGGATATGTTATACAATCTAAATCTTGCACTACAATACGAATCTCATCATTATAATTCAATTTTCCGGTAATATATGGTTGGTATGTGTGATATTCATAATCCTCCACAGCCATGTCATTGAAGGGCTCATCAGTGACTTGTAATATATCCATTTATATTAATAATTTAAAACCAAGTGATTTTAAAAAACGTTTATTTTTAGGCGTTATAACGGCAATTCTCTTACACAAACTAATTGTAGACGGTTTACTCATCAATCTTTTATAGTTTTTTTCAGCATATGGATGGGAAAATTTTAAGACCATTTTTGTTGTCGAATATGTAAAGTAATAGTAATCTCCTCGTCTTGAAAATTTATAACTTTACCACTCTGATCAATAATTTTTACTGTTATGTTGTTAATTGTTTTAACACTTACAGGATAATACAAGATATTTTGAGGAGATTCAACTATTTTATAGCCACTAGGAACAGTAGGAAAAAATTGATGGATAATGTGAACAGGATGTCCATTGAGATATGATCCAACAGCAATGTCACAATCTATTCCAATAGAATTAACTTGTAAAATATTAATAGGTTTGGTAGAGGTGTGTATCTCATTGGGAGTTAACAAAACTTTTTCAAATCCAAATACTTTACCAATTGAGTCATCAGTTAAGAATGAAATTGTTTTATTACTAGAAATTGATACGTGAGATGTGTTTAGATTTAGGACTATGTCAATTGTTGAATCTGATGCTACTATAAGCATGTGTTGTTTAATATATTGAATTATTTCATTAAGTTCATAAGCACCTTTAGGTATGATTATTGTATGATATATAGGACCTCCAAAAATAAATCTATTGTTAGTTTCATCAATATTTGGTACTGTATTGAAACTATTGAAATTAACTAAACCAACTTCATAGTCATATTAATCATCCAAGTAAATGGGAGGATTGAAATTATAATTAAGAATAGATGATGCACCACTAAGTGTAACAGAAAATGACAATTCAACTAAAAAAGTTTAAATATTATGATTGAAATATTTATGTATGAATTGAAGTGAGTGATGACCACAACTATACGAATTGTTCTGTAGTCTATCATAATTGTATGTTATATATACTGGACCGTTACTATGAAAATACTTAATCAGTTCCATTGGTGAAGGTAAATTTCCATAACTATCAAAGTAAATAATTTCCTTGTCTGATTTTATGTATGATGTCCAATGTGTTCCATCTCCTCTAACTGTATCTATATTCCAAATACCACATTCATGTTTATGAATTTTCTTTGGTAAATTATCTCTCATGAAAACTCCCCTTAAAAAAAGGTATTTTCAATATTTTAACATATTTCCACAGATCTTTATCGGTAAGCCCACGATGGGGCAATTTCAGTTTTTTGTTGTTCCTTCTCCTTTGTATGGTCTTAGATAAAGACCTTTTCCTTTATGTCCCAGTTGTCTTCTTGACTTTTTTTGATGTTTTTTTTTTCAAACCTTTTCCCTGTTTCAATTCCATAGCCATATCATGTCGTTTTTGTTCAGTTAATTGTTGATTGTTATACTTTGCATCATTTACTGCCTTTGCAATTCCAGCTGCTCCACCTCCTAGAGCTCCTAATGCACCCAACAGTGGTAATATTAATGGTAAAAATCCACCTATTCTCGTCGGTGTTTGAATTATACGTTTTTCAGGTTTTTTCTTACCACCACGACGACTTTTTTTAATTCCTACACCCATACCAAGTTTACGTTTTCCTTTCATGACTGCAGTAACAAACAATGAAGCTACTTTTTCACCTAATGTAGCGTCCTGGGATTCAAGTCGTTTCCAAGCTTTATCCTCCAATATCTGATCTGGACAATTTGATAATACTCTTGGAGTCTATCATGATTTGCAGCTAGAAAAATTCTCTATTGGTGATTCTCCAATTGACTTTATCGGACCTGATTTAAAAATACAAGGTATTACCTACAAGGGTACTCCAGGTCTGTATGAACTGTTATTCAAAACAGACCCACACATTTTTACTAAAAATGATGCTAAGGAATATGTTCACATTTTAGAGAGAACTAATGCTCTATACACAAAACATAATAGAAAATTACCAAAACGGAGAATTCCCGCAAAATTAAAAAATAAATTCACTAACGCTATTCAACCTTTCCTAGGAATTCCTCTTGTTGCACAAAGAGAACGAGCCTTTTCAGTTCCCACTATGACTACAAGACAAATAGCAGCAAAACTGAAGGGTGGGAAAGGTTTAACAATGATGCGATATTCCCAAAATCCCATCGATTATAAATATTTTGATGATTTCAATGAATTGATTGATAGATTACGCTTACTTGTAGCTTCAAAACAAGCTGGTAATAATGCTCACCAAAATGAAATAGTGTCTATTGTTGAAGAACTAAGAGAAGGTGGTATAATAGCATAAATAGATGGATTATATTCACATTAGTAGTAGAAAGCTATGCCGTTAAACAAGTTTAATCAACATTATCTCATCACACATTCCAATGATGAGGTACTACCACAATCACCATTCTATATTTGTCAACCTGCAGACATTCAAAGTTTAGCAATTATTAATATTAGCGGAAATATAGATAAAAATGTTAGTTCATTAAACTATATATTAAACAATAATAATACTGAATATACTTTTCCAGTGAGTGGAAAAGTGGTTAATATCAATAGCAACAAACCACCAACTAAAGTATTAATACTTTATGAAAATAAATATCAAAATTTGAGTGTTCTCAACCAGCAATCTATAACAAAGGGTGAAGAGATTTCAATTGGTATAGGTAAAGAAAAAAATTATTATCCATATATTGAACTTGTGTTAGAATGTCCTCTGGTGAGCTCTACATAAATATAGTACTTTTCAAACAAATGCATCATTCCAACAATGCCTCTTAATAAATTCAATCAACACTATTTACAATCATCATCGTCGTCGTCGTTGTCGTCGTCGTCAGTTCCAAAATTAAGTGCACAATTTTATATTTGTGACTCTTTTAATTATCATGTTGAAAACATTATTCGATTGAAAGGCGAAAAGAAAACTAGTTTAAATAAAGATTATTATGTGTTGAATAATGCAGGTACAAATTTTCTTTTCCCCTACAATGCTAAAATTGTACAAGTTCGACATTACGCTGCAGATGGAGTGGTTTTAGTTAATGGTATATCATTCAAATTCAATGAAATTAGTGGTAATAATTTTAAGAAAGGTGATAGAATCCTATTTAAATTGGGTACACCTTCTTCTATTTGCATTGAATTCATAGTGCAGTGTCCAATAGTGAGAGATGAGTAAAGCACAAGTTGTGAATGAATTACATAAACCAGCAAGAATCAATTATAGAAGAAGACATGTTGTAATTAAAGGATTACATGATTTGATACAAGCTGATTTGGCTATTATGACTCCCTATTCAAAAATTAATAGGGGCTACAATTATATCCTAGTTGTAATCAATGCTTTCAGTAAATATGTGTGGGTTGAGGCGATTAAAAAAAAACAGGTAAAGAAATCACATTAGCTATGAAGCATATCCTAGACCAAATGAATGTTCCACCTAAAAATCTTCAAACTGACAACGGAACTGAGTTTTATAATAAGAATTTTCAAGAGCTCATGGAAAAATATGGTATTAACCATTACAGCACATTCTCCAATTTAAAAGCAAGTATAGCAGAGCGAGTAATTCGTACTCTAAAATCTATGTTATGGAAACAGTTTAGCATGCAAGGATCTTACAAATGGTTAACGACTCTACCCAATATTGTCAACAAATATAATAATACAAGACATTCCACTACAGGTGCCATTCCCAGTGGAATAAATGAGAAAAATGCAAAGTATGTTACTGCATATAATCACCTGAAAACTATTGATCCAAGATCATCAAATTTTAAAAAAGGAGATTTTGTTCGAATTAGCAAGTATAGACATGTCTTTAAGAAGGGTTATACTCCAAATTGGACTGCTGAAGTTTTCAAAATAAAGAAGGTGAAACTTACTAATCCAACAACTTACATACTGGAAGATGATAAGAACGAAGAAATACAAGGAGGATTTTACAGGGAGGAATTGCAAAAAGTTAAATATCCTGATGTGTATTTAATAGAGAGGGTTTTAAAACGAAAGGGTGATCGGTTATTAGTAAAATGGCTTGGGATGGATTCTAAATCATGGATAAATGAAAATAGCATTGTTTAAAATTATTATTTTTAATGTTAAATAAAATTATATAAACTGATCAACAATTTATTTACACATTTAAATTCTTAATTTTATCATAAACCTTACATCTATGTTTTACATCTAATATTGGATCTATAATTTGGGAAATTTTAATAATTCGTTGCATAAACCGTAGTCGGTCACATGCGGCAATGATCCATGATGATCCTTGTCTCGCTTGTTGATATGCATATTTCCAAGTTACTAATAAATGAATTTTGTTTCTTGTTTCATCAAAGTGAATAGTTTTCTTTACTTCTATTGTATGTTGTCTATTCTTCATATTTCATAGCTGTAAATCTTCATCTTTAAGTAACTGAGGATATCTATATATTAATTCTAATGCGATAGAGTATGTCTCGTTATTTAAATGTTTTATGGGTTCAATTATATTCAAGGCTGTAGTTACTGGATCGGTGGAATCTTTTATTCCCATTTGTAAAATTTTCAATGAACTAGCAAATTGTAAATTTTTCAAGTCTGTTAATCTATTTTCAATGAGTGGTAACATTTTCCATAACATTGAAGTAGTATCAGCTCTTAGATAAATACAAGAATCACCCCTATAAATTTTCACAACATTCCCGAATGATAATCGTTTAAATATCAAATCAAATTCACCCATATCTAACAGTTCCATATTCTTTTTGTTGTTGTTTGTTGAACTAAATAAAAAGTCATCAATATCATTTCAACATGATAAAAAAATGTTCCATTTTTGTGGACTGAATATAAAATAGGTATTTTTGGTTCCAAATATCCCAACACATGGATCATAATTTAAATAAGGGGATAAACCAACCTTTACATATTTTGTTTTATATGTATTTAGAGACAATTGACGTTCTCCCAAAAATACGTCATTATCTTGCAATTGATTCATATATGTAGTGTTTGTGAGTGATTCAACTACTACTATTACTACAATATACTATCGCTATTAGAATAATTTAAAGATATTCTCTGGTTGAAATCTGAAAAAAAAATCCCATTTATTCCAAAAATTACATCATGCTCTCGAGAAATGGAAAAAATTGTTTCACCCCACTCTAAAATAAAGATTATAAACGTTGAAAATCGCTGAATCTGAACAGTATATTAATAAACTTCAAAAGTGAATTTTTAAAATAAAACCATGTATAATCAACAGCAACAGCACTATCATCTAGAAGATTGTATTTGTCCAATGAAGGACCATTGGCTATACAAGCGACGATTATATCAGTTTAATGAAGAAGAACTTGAGAAGTTTCCATTGGATTATTTGATTCAAAAGGCGCAACCACTTGAGTTATTATATGCATGGTATAAATTACCAAGAGCATATCGAGACAATTTTGATTTACAAATCCAACTGCCTTGTTTTATACATTACAATTGTCCTGACTGGCAAACTCATATCGATGGACCACCTACATCACAGTCAAGATGTCATTTATGTAACTTAACTATAGGCAAGACAAAATAAGCGATACGCCACCTACAGTTTTATTTTGTAACCTTCCAGTGGGCCATTAATGTTTTGTTTACATATGTGATTCATACGTTGATTTTACGGTTTCTGCTTGTAGTTGATGTTTTAAAGTCGCATATTGATGAAAAATTGTTTAATATATCAAAATGAACCATCACTGTTGCGTTCCTCTTGGGTAAGAGTGAATAAGGAACTTAGTTTTCATACATTTCCCCAAAAAGGACAACGTGTTTTGGTAGAAACTAAATTAGGAAAACTAAAAATTGGTAAACCAGTTACAAGGAATATGAAAGTATGCTCCCTGCATTTTATAGATGATGATTATTTTCATCGAGGTAAGCACGAACTACACTATGCGATTTTAGGTTATGTTAATGGGGATAATTGTTTACAGATTTCAATTCCAAACAAAAAAGGTTTTTGAAAAAGACTGCTGTGCCTTCCATAAACCTTCCTGTTGGATCTAGTACTTCAAAGGAACAACCTGAATGTTCTAGTAGTAGAACTGAAAGGTTGGGACAAAGCAGTAAGTACTTGTTGCTGATGAAGAATGTTCTTATTGTGAAAAAATCGACCCTTCTACACCTTCAACTGCTTCTCAAGAACTATTGCAGCTTCTTCAGGAGCAGCCAGATTATAATGGGCCCAAAACTTTCAAAGATTTTTAAGTGCAAGTGAATACTCCCTAAAGTTTCTACTTTGTGTGATCGGATAATTACAGTTGAGAATCACTCATTAAAATTTACAATGTGCTCAAATAAATTTAAAGATAGGTTACCATTGTATTGTATGTCAGGATCTCCAGGTGTTGTATGTTAGGGTCCTTTGTGAGCAACTTAAATCGTTATATTAAAACTACATGATTCACTGGTATGATGTTTTATTGTATAACTTAACTACTTACACTTTATGACTAGGGCTGTACTTAAGCCTGTCATATGAATAATATAAATGAACTATACTATGGATAATTATTAACAATGAACTACATATCTGAATAATGTGAATGAATATGATAATGCCCCCTTGTATACTTCATCAGCATAGGTATTGATGTTTTTTCTTAATTTATATTTTCCATTTTCTTGGATCAAGTACTTGGCAGTTTTTACAGCCTCGGCTATAGTCTTGGTAACTCCTAAAATATAAAATAATATAATAATTCTGAATTTTGTATATTTCAACCATTCTGTTCTATTTTGTGATGCTTTCATTATCGAATCATTATCTTCGGAACACAATGAAACATTTCATTGCAACAATTTTTTACTTTCTTTGGAAATATCTCCATCATTACAATTGATTGTGATTGGTTAAAATCTGCAAAATATAAAACTTCACACTTATACCTACGTTTTGAAATCGCTGATTCAGGTAAGTTAGCACAAGAAAAGTTTAATACTTCAGAGCTGTTAATTTCAATATTGCATGATGGAACTTTATTCGCCAAACAAGGCATTTCTTTCACAGGTACTGGTTTGTATTTTTCTTCCCTGGTAATTACTTTTTGGGTTGACCTATCACATTTTAACTGTGTTTGTGAAATATTTTCCAAACTTTGTATATCCTCCCTAAAACACAAAAAAATAGAATATGTATAAAAATATGTATAAAATAAGGGAAAAAAATTGATTTTGTTTGATAGTGCTTTTTTGGTTTTGGTAACTTAAACACCTTGTGCATTTAATAAGAAATGCTGAAATATGCTTGCACCACCCACTTTGTCCAGCTTTACAAGAGCAAACCATTAGTTCAATGTGTGCCCTCTCATTATCTATTTTAAATCGTCCCTCGATTTTATGGGGTGCCTTCTCCAATGCCGATGACTGAAGGCACAAGGCAATAATATTAACTACTGTTGTTGTGGATTTCGTTTTACCCGCTAATATTAGATGTCCAGCATTTAAAACGTGTTTACCTTCGTAAACGCATTTTTAATTTTCGGTCCCTTCTAAATACTACATGTAATCCACAATACTCAGCCTAATTTCACTCATCTGCAAGTCAAAAAAATAGTATTATGATTTTAGGTTAATGAAGTAGATAGGGTAAACATACCTTTGCAAACAGACCTAAAACTATACACTAACTATAAAAATGTTAAATGAATTTATCTAACACGACACACTAAATACTTAACACAACATCGATCAAAACACCAATACTAACAAAATACTTTAACACACTTAAAAAACGAAAAATATAACACCTGAAATTCAGGAAACTCCTACGCTATGTCATATGAAAACAAATGTAAACAAACTATCAATGGCCCAGTGGAGGACGAAAAAGTGACCGGTAGAGGCGCTGGAGTCTAGCCTTTTTTCGCCTATTGAACAAATACATGTTTAATCTGTTTAATTTACTATGTTTTTTATTACATAAATTACAAGGAAATAAATTTACAAAGTTACAAAATTTCTTAACTAGGTACTCTTTGTTATATTTTATAAATAATTATGATATATCATCATTTCTATCAATCTCATAATCCTCAATAAATCGCTACTGACTACTCTTATAACCCCAGGGAAGTGTGTCAAATGACTTTGAAATTAACTGACGTTTATCATCGTATGGACTTAAAGCAATTTTAGTCTGTTCTATACTAAATACATTGTGAACATATGAACGAATAGTTTGTTGAGTTATGACTTTTGTGTTGAATTCATTTAAGCATGTAATATAATCTTCAAAAGTAATAATATATTTCACTATATTTTTTTTAATCCCCTTAGATTTTTTTGAAATACCAAAGTTATTCAGTTCAATAGCTATTTGGTTTGAGGACATGCCCTTCTTTTCAAGTTTTTTCTTAAAATTTAATTTTTCCTCCTCACTGACTTGCATTTTGTAGGTATACATTTTAGAACGAAGACCAGCAAAATGAGTAATAATTTTACCATTTGCCTCATCTTTCATCAATCCCGGTATTTTTTTATTCACCAACGGAATATTATAAATATTATTTTTGTTATAATCTGAAGTATCAAATTTGTGGATATTTTTTTTAATAATATCTTCGTAAACGTCTAGGTTACTTATTTCATAGATAAAACTATCTGTGTCTGTGTACAATAATTTACATTTTTCCACACCTGCTGTTGGTATTATAAAATTATAGTGAAAATCATACATACAAATTTTTGAAAGATCTAAAATAACCATACCAATGTATAGTGGTTTATTAAATATCAATTCTATTTTATTCAACTCAATTGCCATCAAGTTTTCATCAAAAATTGTTCTATTGTGAAATCGTGGACTAGCAATTAAATTTTTCGCCCCGTAACGTCCCTCCCACTTAGAGCAAAGTTTAACGAGTCTATGTAATCTTATGTTTTCCATAGTTTTTCCAAACACTGCGTTATTAGCAAGTTTAAATTGATTTTTTTCAAAGTTGCTTGTAGCACTTACCCTTAATCGACTGTTTAATTCAATATAAGGTCTCAACCATTCTGATTGATTGAATTCCAACACTTTATGTATTTTCGTAATTATTAAACCATGTGCCAATGCTTGTTTTAAATTTCTATAATGTATTGTTCATTCCTTTTTATCATACAAATCAGCTATCAACTTTGGTAGTTTTGAGGCTGGAGGAATGCGATGGTTGGCACAAAAAGGAAAATCTTTATGTAGAGTATGTAGACTCTTTGGATACTCCAAATCCACTTGTAATATGTACCCAATCGGAGAATTGTCTGGAATTGTTGTTACATCAATGTTTGAACTTGACCATTTAAATCCTCCAAATGGTAATGGTTCACACATTGCGTAACCGTAAAGGTTATTCACATCTAGGTAAAGGATTGTTTTGGTGGGTTCTGATGAATCATATCTGTCACCCATATTTATTGTTTGCCTCTGAAAATCGACTACAGCATACCGAAATTCCACCTCGAATCGCTTTCTCTATAAACATAACCATGTCAACATCCTTTAAAATTTCCAATTTACATTTAGTATATTTTAACATAGCATCCCATGTGTAGCCTGGCATTGTATAGTACCATGTAGGATCTAAACCATATGTTTTCAATGCTGTTTCTCTGAAATTATCCATAACATCTGCTAGTAACAGAATATCTATCTTCATATACAAACTACTGTATTCTCCAAAGTGATGTATGTTGAAAGCGGTCCAAACATTTTGTGCATGAGTGTAATCAGTCTTGCACAATTCCACATCATTTAGTTTATTATAGAATTTTTCAATAGGTGGTAGCTCTTTCTCCTTCAATTTATCAACATTATCTACATAATCATAGGGAAACACCCCTTTTCTAGTTAAAAGTTGAAATTGATTATGATCTAAATTCTTAAACTCATGTTTTAAATTCTGAAAATTGTCTAAGCTCAAAGTCGAAACAAGTTCATTAAGACTACAACCCATAAATCTAAAAGAATCTATAAACCTAAATTTAATTCTACTATCATTATCTGTTAGAGTGAAAAATATGTACTTTTCTTTATTTAGTGGAAGAACAGATACATGTCCACGCTTAGCAATGTCTTTTATGATAAAATGTGCGTCATAATTTGAAAGGTTGTGAAATAATATTGGAACAAAAAACAATTTTTTAAATGATAGATTACAAGTTTGATGAGCGTAACCTCTAAATAGTCCTGTAAAATGATCATGGTCCTTAACAATTATGTCTCTTTGATTGGAATGTTTCTCACAAATGTGACAAATATATTGTACATTTACATTTTCTATTGAATCTACTATTATTGGTATTATATTCATAATTTTGCTCTCAACAAATTGTGCAATCTTTTTAATTTCATTTGAAAACCAATCCATACAATCTTCACCTTCATGATGATTGAAATAGGAAAAATTGTTGTTATAAGTACATTTCATATAATATCCTGCGCAAAATGCTTTATGATGTTGGTATTTATTCGTTGTTTTTGATAATTTTGTTTTACATGGTTCTAAAATAGCTTCAATATCAGCATAGATAAGGAAAGGTATTTTTTGTTCATAGACAAAATTTCTAAATTCAACATCATATTTTGGGAATGAAATTTTACAGTTGTTTCTATTTTCACATAACAAATGATGCTTTTTCAACTTTTCATCACTATAAAAATAATTTAAACAACGGTCACACAAGCTAATTGTAGCTCTATGCTTAGTGATTTGAGATCGAATAAGTCGTGAAAGATTTTTAATTAAACAATAATGAAATTTTATTTCAATATTTTCATCATCATCATCATTATTATCATCTTGTTCTGATTCTACAAAATTATTCAACTTTGGAAAATACTTATTTTGAATTAATAACAAATTAACATGTTTCTCTAATTTTCGTTTGGTAAGTTTAGCAGGTACAACTTCATGATATGAACTTTGTTGTGTACAATTTAATTCTAGAGCGTATACGTTTACGGAAATATTATTCAATTCCTCAAATTTGTTAAAATTTGATTTAGTTTCATAGGTAATTCTAACCCTTTGATATTTAACACAGGACTATAGTGTGGATATGATGAGGTGAGTCTATAATTACCTGTTGGTGGGTATAAAAAACTAACAATACTCCAAAAAAAGCATGCGTCATATCTATTTTGAATGTTGATGCATGCTTTTTTATTTTCTATCTGAGGTGGTAATTTGATATAAGAGGTTCCATTACCAATTTTATATTCGTTTATCTACTCCTATTATATTATATACTAATTATTCAACTGCTTTTAAGCAGGTTATAGTATCTGTAAACGAACAGCGTGAGTTATAATAACTCACTGCTTATAACTCACTATAATAAATCGGAAATTCTTGAAGGTATTTACGAACCGAATATCAACGTGGCTCTGTACTCTGTACTTCTGTACAAGCACAAGCCGGATGGGGAGTAATGTCACTTGTGACACTTGATTAATTTTGACGTTTTCAAATTAAGTTAATACCGAATTCTTATTATTGTGAATTTTGTGCTGATAGTGAAGATGAATTATTATGTACACCGCCAGAAATAAGACAAATAGCTAATGTTACCATACAGAATTTATTGCCTGAAAAATCCCAAAACAAATATAGAAGTGTATACAAAAATTTTCAAGATTGGTGTAGCAGTAAGGACATTAGGTCATCGTTTACAGAAAACGTACTTTTGGCATATTTTACTGAACTTAGCACTAAATATAAAGCATCGTCTCTATGGACTTTCTACTCCATGCTAAGAAGCACACTCAACATAAATAATGGAATTAATATAGAGAATTATTTAAAATTACGTGCGTTTCTTAAACGTCAATCAGAGAAACATGTAGCTAAAAAGGCAAAAACATTTACGCCAGAACAACTTAATAATTTCATAAATGAAGCTCCTGATGAGAAATATCTGGCGACAAAGGTAGATCGATTTCACAATAATTCAATCGTTTTTATCATTATATAATTTATTTTAGGCTGCTTTAATAATGGGCATTATGGGTGCTTGTCGTTTGTCGTGCAGCAGAGTTATACTCTATGCACATTACAGATTTAGAAAATCATGGATCTATTTTTATGGTCAGTGTACCAAATACAAAAACAAAAGTTGCCAGAAAATTCACTGTTACGGGAAACTTTTATACCGTAGTTAAGAAATATTTAAATCTTCATCCTACCGATATATCGCAAACGATATTATTCTTTAAATATCAAAATGGAAAATATCATTCACAAAGAATTGGCATTAATAAATTTGGAGCAATGGGGAAAGACATTGCTACATTTTTAAAATTACCCGACTGTAATTTATATACAGGGCATTGTTTTCGCCGCTCATCGGCAACTTTATTAGTAGATGCTGGAGGGGATATAACGGCACTGAAACGACATGGCGGTTGGCGATCAACTACTGTGGCTGAGGGGTACGTTGATGATTCCGAAAAAAATAAGAAAGATACCGCAAATAGAATATACAGTTCTATAACACCTCAACCAGTACCTACATCATCAACATATATGCAGCAAACACAAAAAGAAACAATAAACTTCCATAATTCGGTCCCAAATATTCAGTTCACTGGTTGTTCAAACTTTACTGTTAATTTTATTAATAAACAAAATGAATAATCACAACTAAAGTTTTCAAAGCAATGTTATAGGTACCTATTAAGATTTGTTAATAAAGTTTTTGTCTGTACTTGTGTCTTAGTATTTATTGTTATAGTCGTAGATAAAGTATAGTATTCAACGAGCGGTAATGGTCATAACTCACTTGATGAATTACAGCACTCGCCTGCGGCTCGTGCTGCAAACTTCATCTGCGTGACTTATGACCTACATTACCGCTCGTTAAATAATATACTATTATAGCTACCTCCAATAATAGAATTTTTTGTAGCGCCCAACCGCTTGATTCTTCCGAAAATTCTGACAGTTTATTTAAAATATAATCTGTTACATGTTCTTGAAACTAAATAGCTAAATCAGTTGATTGATCTAATACTGCATTAGGTGTCACAAAATACTTTTGATCAATAACTTCTTGATCACCTGACATTTTAACAAAGTCTGCCCACAGTGTGGTATTAATTTTTACAATTAACTTTTTTTAATAATTTTGAGAATCTTAATTTTAAAGAGATCAAAAGCATGATTCACATTTATAATCACTGCTGTTTGAACTCTACTCTTGAAACAAGAAATTATATTTTCCCAGTAAACTTTTCGATTTTGTTTTACACCAACATGTTTGTTTTTTAATTTTATTAAACATTTTAATCGTTTCAATTGACCAATTTTTGTTAATATCTTACGTTTTTGACCAACCTTTAAATGATATTTTTTCAATGCTTTGTTACATTTTTTAATATATGTTCATTGATTAATTTTATTGATTTGTTTTCAGCAGAGTTCACTCTAATTAACTTAATAGATTCATCAATTTTGGATAATGTACCACGATATTTGTCCATAATATTATATCATAACTATTTATAAAAATATAACTCACCAATAATTAGATTTCAACAATTTCAAACGATGCTGTTGGATTCAATTTTCCAATGTCTACCGCTCCTCTGAATATTATAGCGTACTTCCCTTCTTCAAAATATTTTATATAAGGTTTATACGTCTCTGTTACCCTCTGCGGCAGGAACGTTATCCCGCGTTATTCCGCGACTTACGTAATACTTTCAACTGCATTAGTTGTCTCTGGTGGATTTTTAATAACAGGATGGTTATAGCAAAGTATAATATGCATCATAGACTATCCCTTTGAAAATATATTCATTCGTATATAATTTATGTATTATCACCTTATAGATTTTTTTAAAAACTAATAAACTATCTTAAATGATCTCAATAATAATTGCATACCTATTGCGTAAGACTCCGGACTGCATTAGTTGCCTCTGGCGGATTTTTAATAACAGGATGGTCATAGCAAAGTATTATACACTATCCCATTGAAAATATATTAATTGCGTATATAATTTATGCATTATAGCCTTGGGCGGGCTTGTTTCCTATACTTTGTATACACACACAGCGCATTCCATTATATTTATGCACTTATACAGGATGGTCCTACCAAAATATGAGGATGTACCATATACTGAGTGTTGTTTGACTTAGAAGGAACATAGTTACACTACTCCCCACTAATATATTTCTTGTTTTATTAGTCGGTTTTCTCGAATTATCAGGTATCAACTTTCTATTAACTGGATGCTCTTTCACGTTTATAATTGTATCACAGATATTGTGAGCTGTCGCGTTTTGTACCGCACCAGGTACATAGGTAGGGTGAAGGAGCGTATTACTTCATGCTTCATGGAAACTGCACAACCAACACCGGAGTCAGTTTTGGAAGCATCTGTGTAGAGTATTAAATCGTACGGTTTTTTTGTAGTAATTCTAGGAATGCTTTTCTTTCAGGAGTGTATTTTCGCAAAATAAAAGGGTACCGTCGTGATTCAAATAGAACTATAATTTATTTAGACGAAACTTTGTTTGATACGCATGATGTTGTCAAGTATGGTTGGGTTGACGACACAAAAAAACTGGTCTTTAAATACTTCGTGTTCGATAGGAAAACGCGTTATTATTTTTCATGCCGAAAGTGAATATGGTTTTATTGTATCTAATGCGTCTGGCTAAATGAGCATTATTCACAGAAAATTGTATTACAAATTTTATGCAGGTTAATTTCAATCCACTATATTAATTTGAATCACATTTGGAAAGCATTATTTCACAATATTCAAATTTATAAAAAAAAATTGCGCACGCCATTGGGCGGCTTTTTCCTTCAAAGGGATTGAAAATATGGGTCATCACATTAACAATAGTTACAACATACTATAATCACAGTGCTATAATTTCCAAATTACAATATAATATCTAACTTCATCGATTGCTTGCTTTTACATTAAGGGCGCATTGTATCAAACATCTAAACTCTATCAAATTGATGTTTAAACTGTGACAGTTTAGGTGTTTGATAGACTGCGTTTCACGTAAAAAGAAGCCATTTGCAGTTGCAGTCGTAGGTATGCATGCGAGAACTTGCTTCCAAAACCAGCGCCATATTGTGAAATTGACATTCGACTTAATCAAATGCAATTGAGCCGTTAATTCTTGAAATTCTGGAAGATAATCCAGATGAACTCGGCCATCTGGAAATAACATTTCAACAAGAAGGTGCTCCTGCAGATTATTATGGAGCAGTAAGACGTTACCTGGATGTATAATATCGAGGTAGAAGGATCGGCCGAAGAGGTCCTATAGAATGGCTACCTCGGTCACCAGATCTGACACCATTAGATTTTTTTCTATGGCGATACTTGAAATCCAAGGTTTATGCTACGGCACCAGATAGTATTGGCGTTTTGGAATAAAGAATTAATGAAGAATGCAATGCAATTTCTGCTGACACATTCGAATGAGTACGACAAGAGTTTACTAATAGGATGTATTACTGTCAGAACTGTCGAACATTTGCTATAAGAATCCATTGTTGATATTTGATCAATTAAATTTTGAAAAATAATTTCAATAATTTTGGTATTCATTTAATTTATCTGTCAAAATTAGTTTAAGCCCAAGCAAAATTAATATGGCTATGTAGCGAATGTCAATGCCTTTCAAACGAGATATCACTTGCCATAAGGTATTTAAAATTATAGGCCAGAGTGGCACTGTGATTTATCACTATTACGTTACCATTCGTAGAGAAGTTTACAACACTTTATTTTCACCCTCCCAATTTTATTAATGTAAGTGTAGCCGTTCAAAAGATACGAGGGGGGGACTTTTAAATAGCACTGTATACACTTTCAATTACCGATTGGTGATGTTTGATTTTAACTGTCGTTTCGAGGTGACATAGATAAACAGGACCGATTTTGATTTCTGCGCAAGACAGTTGGAAAACTCCACGTGGCTTCTTCTTATATAAAACGGAGTCTAGTGCCCTTACAATTCTATATACCATTTTAGGTAAACAATGGCAGTCAAGAAGAAAAATTTTAACTCCAGCCTTTCATTTCCCCATTTTGCAGCAATTCGTTGAAATTTTCACCAAAGAAATGAACCATCTAGTTAACGATTTGAAAAAAGCATGCGATCAACCCTGCATTGATATTATCAAGCCCATCACTGAATTCACTCTGTTTTCCATAGGAGGTAAGTATTTGGGTTTCAGAATAGCAAATTGAACAGATATACAGAGTGGGACACTATGTACGAACTATTCTCTGGCGTCTTAACGACAAATATAATTAGAAAAAATAAGGCGTAGGATTAAGTAGATTACTCAGGACTATAATTTAAAAATATTTTGGAATATACAGGGTGCTCCCAAAAAGCGTGCCGTATCATAGTTAGGTTCCTTTAAATGGAACACCCTGTATTTTATCACATTTTTGGATTGTACTATTAAAAATAATGTAAGTTCATCAACATTTCCCTATACCTATCTAGTTCAGTTTCTAGGATAAATCGATTTTACATAATTTGTAGACCCTCCGAAAAAATACAATAGCTTCAAAGTAAAAACGAATAACCACATTTGCTTTACACCATCTTACTAGAAGCTTTTAACATTCCGTTTCCAATAATTACTGGTATGCTATCATATACAGGGTGTTTTTAATATGACAGTATAACACTAACCATTTAATACATCAATTTCTGGCTTAATTCAAATGGAACACCCTGTATCTGTTGGGTCTGTTAAACGTGGAAATTTATCACCTTCCAGTTGGTATTAGGGTTGCCTATATCCAACTCTGATAGTTCTCGAGAAATTTTAAATTTGTTTTTCAATATTCAATTATTTGCTGACATCTAGTTACATGATTCTCCTATGGAAAGTTTTTAGAGTAAGTGCTTTGTTGTATGATTTATTATTGATAAATTAAAGGTCTCTCAAATCAGAATTTTATTAGGGATAAGTACACTATTTTTGGGCACACAGATACAATAAGCTTTAAAATTATAAAAAAATAACTAGGTACAAAAAATTCAAAGAAGGTGTTTAAAGTGACGCCCTTCTTGTAGGATACAAATTTGAACCCTTTTTTTTAAAAATTTATTGTCCACTTTCCTTAACATTTCTGTTGTTACTGTTTGAAACGCTCTCCTTATCCTATCCCTCATGTTCTCAGGAGTGGTTAGCTCTGTATTGAAGACAATACTTTTCATGTAACCCCAAAGAAAATAGTCTAATGGCGTCAAGCATGGGAACCGTGGCGGCCAAATATAAGGACCCCCTCACCCAATCCATTTTTGTGGAAAAATATTGTTCAGGTAACGCCGGACAATTATACTGTAATCAACAGACGCACCATCTAACTGCAGACACATTTTGTATCCTGTAGCTAGTGGAACGTCATCTTAAAGTTCGGGTAGTTTGTTACGTAAAAATTTACGAAATTATCTTCAAGTTAGCATCAAGTTTTTTTACTAATCTTATTGCAAAGTTATTGATTGAGTACCCTTAATAAAGTTCTGATTTGAGAGACCTTTAATTTATCAATAATAAATCATACAACAAAGCACTTACTGTCAAAATAACAAATTTTAAATTTTTAAAAACTTTGCATCGGAGTATCATGTCATAGGTAACTAGATGTCAGCAGATAATTGAATAATATTAAATTTCTCTAAAACTATCAGAGTAAGATATAGGCAACCCTAATACCAACTGAAAGGTAATAAATTCCCACGTTCAATAGACCCAACAGATATAGGGTGTTCCATTTAAATTAAGCCAGAAACGTATGTATTAAATGGTTACTGTTATACTGTCATATTAAAAACACCCTGTATATGCTACCAAGCAGTAAATATTGGAAACAGAATGTTGAAAGCTTCTAGTGAGATGGTGTGAAGCAAATGGGGTCATTCGTTTTTATTTTGAAGTTATTGTACTTTTTCGGAGGGTCTACAAATTATGTAAAATCGATTTATCCTGGAAACTGAACTAGATAGGTATAGGGAAATGTTAATGAACTTACATTATTTTTAATAGTACAATTCAAAAATGTGATAAAATACAGGGTGTTCCATAGGAACCTAACTTTGATAAGGCACGCTTTTTTGGAGCACCCTGTATATTCCAAAATATTTTTAAATTATAGTCCCAAGTAATCTACTTAATTCTACGTCTTATTTTTTCTGATTATATTTGCCGTTAAGACTCCAGAGAATAGTTCGTTCATAGTGCCCCACCCTGTATATGAGAGGAATAAGACAATAACTGTTTGTTATAGAAACATCTCTTGGGAAAGACCTTCGCGAAGATCCCAAATGTAACATGTACTTACAATCTGTTCATGATTATGGAGAAAATATTATGTACAGAAAAGGCCGACCTTGGTTGTACAATCCATTTTTTTACAAGTTAAGTGCAGTTGGAAAAAGTAACGAAAAAACTGTGGAGACCATGCACGATTTTTCTAGTAATATAATTAAAGAAAGATATAAACTTTCCGAAGAAAACGGTCAAATCAGCTAGGGTGATAAAAAAAGGTTGGCACTTTAGATTTGATGATAAAACCAAGATATAATGGTGCTGACATGGATGACGTAGCGATGAGAGAAGAGGTTGATACCTTCATTTTGGCAGTAAGTAGAATATTGTTTGCAACTTACAAACACTAAGTTTATTTGAAGTATTCGAATCAATGAGGTATTGAAGATAAGGTGAATAAAGTTCCATAATTGAAACATTGTTTTTAGGGTTACGATACCACAGCTGCATCCCTAGCACATAGTTTGATGTTATTAGCGAATGAACCGGAAATACAGGTATACGCATCGTTCAAAATATTGCATTTTGGCTTATGTCAACACGATTAACTTCAACCAAAACCCACAGCAAGTACCTAGTCGTTAATCCGATAATGCCTCATACTATGATTATTTGACAACTGAAATGTTTGGCTTGTAAAATTATATTTGAGACTAATTTTTCATTAACATTATTTATATTTTATTTGGGTACTTAAAAGTATTTTTTACTATAAATAGTTGACCACCTTATCTATGAATATTTTCATCTGATTATGTACTGCACTGTTAAGTGGGTAATGAAACTATTTATAGTCTGTACAGAAAGTACGAGGAGTAATAAATCATTCATTTGAGTAGATTTCATAGACGTACCAAAATATATTTTAAGAGGGTATACCGTAAGGTACATTTTGTATTGAACGAATGAGTTGCAGCTATGCTGAAGAATATACGATTTAGATCAGAGGTAACGGGATGTACTAATTTTAATAAAAAAAAGTGATAGAGGTACATGAATTTTAGTAAGTTTGATAAAGAAAGGCAACACAGTTTATTCATAATAGAAAACAAACCAATCTGTAACAATAATTATTTTATATATTTTTGTATATATGTGTGTATAAATGCTGGATATACAGTTTCCAAATCTTGGCAAGATGAAAACATTAAAAGCGGAAGGCAGGCATTCGTGGAAGGTTTGTCGTTAGGTTTGCAGCCACCATCTGGAGAAGGAAAAAGACTTATCATTGTCCATGTTGGAAGTTCTGAAGGTTTTGTTGATGGTGGATTATTAACTTTTATTTCAAAACGCACGGGGGACTATCACGAAGATATGAATGGGGATGTCTTCGAGGAATGGTTTGTTCAAATGTTGGATCTGATTCCAAAAGGGGCTGTTATTGTTATGGACAATGCAAGTTACCATTCACGGTTACGAGAAGCATTGCCCACAAGTCGTTGGCGTAAAGCAGAGCTTTTGGAGTGGCTTATTTCGAAAAATATTAAGTTTCCAAAAGATCCACTAAGGAAAGAACTTTACAGAATTGCAAAAATGAACAAGAATAAATACAAAACCTACATTGTAGAAGAAATGGCTTCTTCTCATGGTATATCAGTTCTTCGACTTCCCCTTTATCATTGTGAACTTAATCCCATAGAATTAATATGGGCTCAGGTAAAGGGGGAAGTTGTAAAAAATACTACTTTTAAAATAAACAATGTTGTGAAATTGTTTGAGAGTGCTGTAAGTCATGTTGGTAAGGAAAATTGGACAAACTGTATCGAGCATGTTATTAAAGTAGAGGCAAATATGTTGAAAATTGACAATATTTGTGATGATTTAATCGACCCTATTATTATTAATGTCAACAACGATTCTTCCTCTTCGGAGTCGGATATAGAATAAAATGTAAGTAATAAATGTATTCCAATAATTATTTCTTTTCATTTTTTATTATATTATAATTTAAAACGTATTTTTTCCCAAAATACACACCACTGCATTGCGTTATTGCTTATCTGCTAATCCTTTAACAATGAAGAAACCCTAAAATTTGCTACAACTGAAACAAATACGGGGTCGATCTACCCGGTTTTTAGATTTACGGAAGAAATGTAATTTAAAGTAAGAGATTTATCAAAAATTTCATGGTGCTCCCTGTAAAGGTTTTGCATACTTAATTGGGGTTTATTACTCCTCGTACTTTCTGTACAGACTATAATTTTATAGTACAATATTTCATAGCGCATAATTATAAGTGATTAGTAAGTGATTAGTTTTCTTCTATTAACAGAAAAATCTGTAATATGCAATAAAACATCTGGTTATGAAAATATTGCATTCTAATACACCTACTCTATGTACTTTTTGAAACAAACTATAGTATTTATCTGTTATTGTTTACTGTATAGGTACAATGAGGGATTTCTAAACTTCTAAGCTCTCGATTCGAGTGGCTCAAATTAATTTGAATATGTATTTTATTTTTTTTTAGAAAGAGTTGTACCAAGAAATTACAGCTTGTGTAGAAAATCCAAACAGTCCAACATTCGCCGAATTACAAGAGCTGAAATTTACGGGAAGATGTATCAAGGAAAGCTTAAGATTATACCCTAGTGTCAGTTTAATTTCTAGAGTAGCAGGAGAAGATGTACAAACTAAAACTGGATATACTATTCCAAACGGATGCGATATAAATATCCATATAATAGACATGCACAGAAGCCCGCATTTTTATAAAAACCCTGAAAAATTCGATCCTGATCGATTTTTACCTGAAAATATTGCACAAAGGCATCCTTTTTCATACATTCCTTTTAGTGCTGGTAGCAGAAATTGTATAGGTGCATAAATGAATTAAATTGAATCTGAAGATCTAGAATTTTTTAATATAATATGCCTAACCGTTTTCTTCAAAGTAGTCTTATAGACTATGAGCCCATAGAGAAAAAATGTCGCGATTTGAAACAGCAGCAAGCCCATTTAGAACGATAGTTTATCATGCCACCATCGGCTCCAGCACTATGGCGTACATTTTCCCTTGTGCAGAAAAGCGCAGTGGAAAACCGAACATTTAATTTTTCACCCCCTGAAACCGTGATATGAAACTGTACGCCGTTTGTTACATTTGATAGTAGAATCATAGGATATCGGCCCAGACTCTATGACGTTCAAAAATAATCATTCGGAAAATATTTCCCACAGCTTTTCACACAACTAGTTGCAACAACTAGTTGCACAAACTACAATTTCTTTCAAAATATGCCCTTTTACATTCAAAAACAACCTGCCTGCCAAATGTCAAATCAATTTATCCATCCATTTTAAAGTTATCGAATTAAAACATTCAAGTTTTCAAAATTTCAACACCCTGTATTTCGAAAAGTAATTGTGTTAGACTCCTTAATCGGGCAAAAAAAAATTATGGAAATAATAGTAGAAATATATCCGAACAAATTCAAGTAGATCACCAGCACTGCGAATACCAGCTTTGCATAGAATTTCGATATAGCATCGGTGGTTCAGTGGTAGAATGCTCGCATTGCACGAGGGCGGCCCGGGTTTGAATCCCGGCAGGAGCATATTATTATGAATCGCTGCTTCGTAAACGAGAGAGGCACAAGCACGCAAGCAAGGCACATAACGAAGCAACGTAACATAACGTAGCGTAACGTAACGCGTAACGGTCAGATCTTTTGCGTCGCCAACCCGCTCAAACATAACCTGGCGTAAAGAACTAAAGTTCCAAAAGTTTCCCATATGGTTCCAACTTACTGAGACATATTGTATAACTCACAATAAGTTTTAATATTACTTTTGTTTTAAACAGCATTTCTGAGTATGATGGCTTGATAATAAATATTTTTATACTCCACCATTTTTTAGTTCTAAAGTCTACTTGCTTACAACAATCTCCATTTCCGAGATAAACAGACAAACAAATCTAAATTTCTAAAAAAGCTATCGTTTAACCTCTTAGCTTATATAGAGTACTCGTCAAACAGGCTCAGGTCGGACCAAAAACAAAATTTCCTCATGTCCTTCGAGAAGGTACATCTTCAAACATAGTTGTGACTTATCCAAGTTTGTTATTTGTTGCAAGCGGTGTATAACTATAGCGACCCTTCCGCAAATGGAAACGCAAAACTTCTGCAGCCACTGCTGTCACGTGAAGAAGGGGCGTAAATGAAATTTGAAAATAATAGCCTACGCCACAAACAGTTTTTGTCTTCTTACTGTATGTTTGCAAGTTTTTACCGCAGCAAAAATTGAGTTGCAAGAGAAAGGAAGGAAGTCATTTTTTGACAGTGATAATTATAATGCCGTTGGAAAAGGTCCCGGCCATCCGATAAGTGGAAGATTCGATGTTCAATTTACTTAAAAACATAAGATATTTATGACATTTTATTGCATTCTTCAATAACAACACTCTAGATCAATGACACACATAAAACTATATTGACAAATTAAATTCCAAATCTTCCTGAAAATGTTAAAAAAATGAATCCATCAATATATAATATCAGTTTTCAACTCAATGGACAAATGAAAGCTGTACATTTTTGCAACCTTTTTGAAGACTTGTCGACTGTCCCTGAAGAGGAGACTGAATTGAGTCAAAAAAAAACTAAAACATGTTTACAAAGCATAAGTTTACTCAAGTTAAACACACATTCCCTAAGGATGAACAGTGATGGAGAAAGTAATCCTATTTGAAGTTATGTAGATGAAATTTTTTTTTTTCATTTAACCCATCCTTGAAGACTACAGAAATCACACTTTATTTCAAATTTACTATAATCACATTTTTTTAAATTGATGTCAATTATTTTTAATATTATTATTTCAACACATTTAATGAATGATGTGCCATTAGTATTTTGTACAATTTCAATTCCCTCATTAAATTATATAAAAGAAAGATATTTTACTAGTCAGGTTTTGTAACTAGAATCCAAAATGTAAACTAATTTTCCGTTAATATTAGCAGTCTTTAAAAAACAGTAATAAAAATTTAAAAAGAAATAAACTAATTAAAATGAAACAAAGTATTCAATTATAAGAGCAAAATTAATAGTACGAGATCCGGCTGCAGGATTAGTGCACTCATCTGTTTTTTGCTCAAAACCAAATTTTTATGTTTAATTATAATTAAAAGAATATATATTTACCAGGTTGCCTATCAAAATTTGGCCGCCAGTATTTTTAATTGAATTATTTTTAATTTATTTTTGGGAAAAACTTTCGTTCACTTGTTTTTTGAATAAAATTACGTCTACATAACGGTAATTTATATGAAGATTTCAAAAAATCACGGTTGCCGTTGCGCACCTAGCGGCACCTCTTCGCAGCCAGGTGTAAACAGGTATGATTTCGATACACTTATACGTTCATAACGTTTATTTATTGATCATATACCAAATTATAGTATATTTGTCCACGACCACCTAATAATAAGTCGATATTTTACCTCCTAACAAAAGGTATATGGTACCCATATATCTACTAGAGTGAATTATGGTTCATAATTCACGACTAGAGATATGGGGGTACAATATGAAATAAACTTTTAAATCTGTGTATTTTGATCAGGAAATTTGTTTCTGAAATATATCGTATCGATAAAATATCGAAATCTTTAGTATTGATACTTTTCATAACGACATTTTCTAGTATTAAGTATTTCAGAACAATATATTTATAACGGTACGTTCTATTGATACTTTACACGGTATCGCCCATCTCTATATATGTCAAATTATTTAATTTTGACGTTAGTAATATCAAATTGTTACGAACTTGCTATATTACTGTAACGATGAATTCATTGAATTCGGATAGTGAAAATGAACGTTCTTGTACACCAACTGAAATAAAAAAATGGGCCGAAATTAACGACTATAGGACTGCTGCCAGAAAAATCGAAATAAAACTATATGTTTACATAATATATTATAACTTCATGAACTGGAGGTTAGTTGACTTTTATTTAATAAAGAAATCAAGGGTCGTGGACAAAGTATAGTATTCTACTCGCAATTTATGGCCAATATTTACTCGGTGACTTGCGCCCCTCGCCTGTGGCTCGGGACGCAAACCTCACCCAGCGTGAATAATGACTATCATAAATTGCTCGTTTAATAATATACTATATTAAACGAGCAATTTATGATAGCCATAATTCACGATGGGTGACGTATGCGTAAAGAGCCGCAGGCGAGGGGCGCAAGTCACCCAAGTGAATTATGGCCATAAATTGCGAGTAGAATACTATACTTTGTCCACGACACTTAATTATTTATTTATTAATAAATAAAAGTCAGTAGCGATTTGGCATATTACTAACCTCAAAATGTTGTGGCAGCTACTTCAAATAATTTAACATGTATAGAGATGGGCGATACTGTAGTAAGTATCAATACAACGTACCGTTATAAATATATTGTTTTGAAATACTTAATATATCGTTATGAAAAGTATCAATACTAAAAATTACAATATTTTATAGATACGATATATGTCAGAAACAAATTTCCTGAACAAAATACACAGATTTAATAGTTTATTTCATATTCTACCCCCATCTCTAGTCGTGAATTATGAAACATAATACACTACAGTGTATTATGAACCATAATTCACGACAGTTGATATATGGGTACCATTTACCTTTAATTAGGAGGTAAAATATTGACTTATTATTAGGTGGTCGTGGACAAAAGCAAATTTTTTCCTATCTATTATTATATATGGTTGCCCAATTAAATCAGCCCGCACATAAGGGTTGCTGATTGTTAAAAATGATATGTATTTACAGTAGAGTGAAAGAGAATTAGCGCGTAACTTTATTTAAGCCATCTAGCATGCGTCGAATGTGTTCTCAACCACCAGGGAGTAATAGAGATGACTTAAACTCCAAAAATATGTCTTCCTTTTCAAAATCACAAATTTAAAAATTTTATTTTAAAAGTACTGTTTGAAAATTTTATCAGATTTTGTTCAAGTACTTAATCGTCTGTTACATGTTAAAATCCGCCGCCCGTCTTGAAGTATGCTAGGGTAGTGATTCCAAGGCGGGAGTAACGGCGAGTTTGAGGTGGGTTTGGTTGGTAGGCATCTCCGTGGGGATGAGTCCAACACTGTCTGGGTACTGGTTAAGGACCCAGTCGAACATGAGTTTCCCATCTCGGCCCGAAAAAAAAAAAAAACATGTTAAAATAAAAAAATTTAAAATGGATCTTATATTTCTGTAACTCTTATTTAAAAATCTGAACCATCGGAGCTCTTAGATACACTATCATCGCTACAGATCAGAATCGTCGTTACTATCGGAAGATTTGTTCAAGGTATCACCGTTGATTGATGAAATTTATCAATCAACGGTATCACATAGCACACTCTTAACTTGCGTTGGATTTGAGTCTCCCAGGAACCATGTTGATTTTAGAAAACCATCTAATAGCAACCAGCCATTATTTTCCAGGCGCAACTTGATACAGTCCGGTTCAGTGGCATTTAACCACATCGAATTAACAAAGATTGTCCGTAACAATTTTTGTTTCAAACATTTCCAACACGGCGGAATGTGCGTTGAGTCCAAACCTCTAATTCTTTTCATAAATTTCTCATTATTTTGTTTTGAAGCGTACATTTTGTTGAATAAAAAATTTTGCGGAATTTACACGTTGACACTTCGGGAGTCCATACATAAGGCACGTAAACTCTTGAACTGCATCGATTTTGGTTTCATTGAAGATGTCAGTAGGATTCGTCAAAGAAGCATAAGCGTCGTACAGTCGACAATCGCTATCTTCGTCTAATAAATGATGTTACGCACTAACTTCCTTTCACTCTACCTTAAATATTTATCATTTTTAACCACCAGCAACCCTCATTTGCGGGCGGATTTAATTGGGCAACCATATATGATAATGAATAGAAAAATTAACTTTAATTTGGTATATGATTAATAAATAAACGTTATAAACGTATAAGTGTATCGAAATCATACCAGTTTACACCTGGCTGCGATGAGGTTCGGCCAATTGCGTAACGGCAACCGTGATTTTTTGAAATCTTCATATAAATTACCGTGATGTAGACGTAATTTTATTCAAAAAACAAGTGAACGAAAGTTTTCCCCAAAAATAAATTAAAAATAATTCAAATAAAAATACTGGCGGCCAAATTTTGATCGGCAACCTGGTAAATATATATTCTTCTAATTATAAATATGCATAAAAATTTAGTTTTCAGCAAAAAACAGATGAGTGCACTAATCCTGCAGCCGGATCTTAGACTATAAACTAATTACAAAAAATTTTTCCATTTACAATAATAAAACATAATTGAAATTTGAAGAACGATTGAGTTATTCCAAAGAACATAAGTCTCAGAAGCAAAATATGCAAAACTTCGATAATCATCATAGAACAATAAGGATGGATGATGTGTATCATAAATAAGTTCATCGGAAAATCATTGTCAATAAAAATTAACTTATATATTCAAAGTTTTACTAATAACATACATTCACATCCCAAAACAGTATTCAAATTTTAATCTATTTTATTATAAAGTACCTACCAAAAGTATATATTTTGAAAATTTTCACAAGGTTTGAAATAAAAATATCCCTCAGAATCCCATTTAGAAATACCACTGTTACAATGGAAAATATTTATTAAGAAACAGCTAATTAGTCTAGGATGAAGTATGAATACAGGGTCCAACAAAAAGATAAGTCCTATCGTTGATCCCAGATTAATTGATATTACTTATTACAAATCTTTTTGTAAATTATCAAAAGTCAGACAAATAATATGATAAATAATAATGGATAATAGGCAGTGACATGAATTATTGGTGATTTGTCAAAAAAAACTACAAAAACCTAACATAAAATTTGAAATCTTTTGTGAACTCTATTTCAGTGTATCAGAATAAAGATAATATCTTGGTGGAAATCAGTTATATAATAGTTATTTATGTATCAAGGGCGTAAAACAGGCGTTTATGGACTGCAAGGCGGTAAAGTAGTCCGCGGGCCGTAAACTGATTCATACAAAAACAACTCAATCAACTTAAATTAAATTAAAAAAATCTTGAAAATCATTACATAATTGCATTTTTTTTGGAAATAATTTTAAGCCTTTAAAAACATATCTAACAACATAACATCATAAACGTTTCAAAGTTCTCTTTTTGTCTAAATATTTTTTTATTTTCGGCGATTAGTTTTTTATCGCCTGCGTGCTTTTTGGCAAGTGGGCCCTCGCCAGGTAGACCTTTACATTTGTGTTGCTGAAAAACAAAAATTTGTATTTAAAATTACAAATAAAATGATAAGCTTCCTTATCACTGATTGAATACTATTGAGTAGAATAAATAAATGAGTTTGTATAATCAATTTTCTGTGCATGAATTTCAGTCATCATTTTGTGAAGAGTTATTTTTTACACCGATTTGAGTGTTACCTACCTATTATTTTATTTAAAATAATAAGGCAAATAATAATATCAACATGGCAGAATCAATGGAGTCAACATGCGTCCAAGCTACGTAGGCTAAAAACCTCTGTTAAGCCATGGATAAAGAAATTAGATTTAAACAGAAGAGAACAGGTCAAATTAACAAGAATTAGAATTGGACACACACATCTCACATCCTCCTTTATGCTTATAAGACAAAATCCGCCAATATGCGAAATATGCAATACAATCCTAACAATTGATCATATACTGTTGAACTGTCCCAAATATATCAATCAACGACAACAAATGATGCTTCCAAATGATATTAGACGTTGCCTAACAAATGAAAGCGATATTAAAAAAGTTATCACCTATTTGAAAATTATCGATATTTTTAACAAAATTTAATGCTAGCAACACACCGATATATTGAATACTGAGATAGAAGGCTAATGACCTCGTAGTCAAAAAAAAAAAAATAAGGCAAGATAAATTGCAACGGCGACTCAATGTGGAGAGCACCTCAGGTGTGAATTCGGAGACCAAACTAATATCAATTCAGGGAGTAGTCTTACCGGTTCGCGGGTAATCCTACTTTATTTAAGTTATTGAAGTTATATTGAAGTTAAGAAACCAAATGAATTTAATAAGTTAATAAATCAAAAGAAATGTAATTCAAGTTCATCGAGAAAGGTAAGTGGGCGCCACCCTGAATAATATTAGTCGACTTGTTTTTCACCTCACAACTCTCTATCAACAAACCTGGAAATGTTGGAAGGGAAGGAATATGAACAACGTTGTTAAATTTACAAGTTGTATAATGAATTTAAAAATATCACAGTAGAAAAAAAAATGGAAAAATGTTGGTTTTGTTTGTTGAAGCACGTTGTTTTTACTTTGTTTACTTCCCTTAATTTCTTCGGACAGGTCCTAGGTGGCAGGTACGAAGTGGCAGGTAGGAAGTCTTAGGCACTAAGCTTCAGGTACAAACTTACAGGTACAAACTTCCAGGTACAACTTCCAGGTACACACTTCCAGGTACAAAGTAAGTTACTAAGTTTCAGGTACCAAGTCGTAGGTAAAAAGTCGCAGGTACTAACTGCTAAGGAAGATACATTGTATCAGAAATAGTTACAATCTTTTTCATGTAAAATTCAGGATAGGATATCTGCAGTAATTCGTTTTTACAAGTGTTCAAGAAATTCAGAAATTCATTTAAAAACGTGGTTCATAAAAAAAATATCCTGTATTTTACTATAAAAAAAACAAAAGAAGCAATAAAGAAATGTGATATGGTATTATTAATTATTAAGGAATTCTTATTTATTTCCATTCATCAAAGAAATCAAAGAAACAATATCTATATAATATGAAAACTCAATTTTACTACTTATTTCAATCACAGAAGGCGATAAAGAAAATGCAATGAAAAAATGTAATCCGGAAATCTAATATTCTAAGTTGGTATTTAGATTGAATTAATTAGTTAACTAAATATACATATTTTAAAGACTTCAACTATATACATGTGAACCTTTTATCAACTGTATAAGAAAAACTAGAGAAAGAAAAATAACAAGATAAAAAAATATCCTATTTAATGTCCTATTTAAAGCACGCCTCAGCGTGTTTAAATCGAACTTTTTAGCACGCGCTTGTTTTAAAGTTACCGTGGCAAAATCAACAACTCGAGAAACGAAGTCTAAATCATGTCTAAATGTAAATTTTTTTATTACTGATCTGACAGGAGTAGTTTGTAACGTCAAAACTTTTATTCGAACGATATTTAACAATGTCAAATTTATAAATTAAAATGGAAAGTGCGGTTGGTATTGTTTGAAATATTAATATTTCCATTTTTCAAATCTTAGGAAATGCTATTTAAATTAATACTATTGACATTCACAGAACTTAATAAGGTTGAACTTCCATCAAAATACAAATTAGTTTATGTTTTTCTCATTTCCATGACAACGCAAGGTGTACATCCTATACGTCACGAATTCAACCATTTGACATTTAGTTGACGTTTCCATCTATGATTTCCATTTCTTGTTGTTGTTGTAGTTATAGACCGGTAATTTATAATTTCAAAGTGCACCAATAAAAAAAATATCGTAAAGTATTAATATCCACTTATACTTTAATATACTATTAAAGACTTCAACTATACAGGGTGTCCCATAACTAATGGACAATATAAGAACTGTAGAAAGGGGTGATAAAAATAAGTCGTTTGATACAAACATGCACTAGTAAAATGTTAATAGTAAGTGAGATATGGGGCGTTAAAGTTGACAAAATATTTTTGAAAATTCGTAATATTTAGAAAACAACTAAATGTATTGGTCTCAAAATTGGTACACTATGGTTTTTAATGGTAATAAGCATGATATTGCCTTAATTTTTAATAATACTTCTAGATGGCGCTGGTTACACAGTTAAAATTTGATAGATCAGCGGTATTTTTTTCCCCCTGTATAATGTGCATTTTATTACAAAATAATGAAAACTGCATCATTTTGAAACAAAAAAGGTATACTTGTTCAATTCCCATATTTTAAGTCGTTTTGAAGATATTGCTATTTTAATACTGCTTGCCACGCCGGCATTTAATAAAAATTATTACCTAAATAAAACATTGGTTGTTCAAAGAATACAATTCAATTGGAAAAAGAAAAGAAAAAAAACAATAATTACATTTATTTCATTAAATGCTGAAAGTGACCACCGTTTACTTCAATACATTTTCGTAAACTTTTTTGTAAATGTTGTCTTACTTTAAAAAACATCGCGTTGCCATTTTTTAAAGTATTTGCGGCTTCATGAATTTTTGCTAATAGTTCGCTTTGGTTATGAATTTCACTATTGTAGACAAACGATTTTAGATATCCCCATATATAAAAGTCCAAAGGATTAAATTCTGGGGAACGAGGCGGCCAAGGAAACTCACTGCCCCGTCCAATCCAACGATGCGGAAAATTGTTATTTAAATTCTCCCGGACTATAAGTGGATAATGTGGGGGAGCACCGTCCTGCATAAACCACATATCCTGCCTTACAATTAAAGGAACTTCATCAAGTAAAATGCCTAAATCATTTTGCAAAAATTCTAAATAATTTACCGCATTTAATCTGTTAGGGAGTTCAAATGGACCAATGAAATTATCGCCAATGATTCCACACCAGATGTTGATTGAAAACTCATGCTGAAAATGAGTTTCTTTGTATTGATGAGGATTAGCAAAATCGTAATAGTGGTTATTTCTCCAATTAAATACTCCTCTGCGTGTGAATGTAGCCTCGTCCGTAAACAGTACCTTTTTTAAAAATATTGGATCTTGATTGATCTTACCGAGCATTGATTGACAAAATTGTAGTCTCCTTGGTAAGTCATTGGGTAATAGATTTTGTACAGGCGTGAAATGATATGGGTACAATTTTTTTGTATGTAAAATTCTTGACACACTTCACATAATTCAGGATTTTCTATAATTCTTGTTAAAATTTCATCTTCCATTTCAGCTGTAATTATTTTAGGTCGACCACCAGAATTTTTCTTACGAAAAGAGCCGCTTTCACCTAAATTGGAGTACAATCTTTGAAATTTTTTACGACTGGGTACAATTCGGTTTGGATATAACTGCACGTATCGTCCAACTGCAGCACATGCATTATAATTTACTTGTGCATAAACACAAATCATATCCCTTAGTTCATTATTTGTAAATTCATTGCCTCTAGGCATTTTTAATGAAAGCCGTATTTTTAGTTCAGAAGTTAAAAACACAGTAATGACAACTTTTCGCTTTTAACTAGTAAATTAATGACAGTTCTTTTAATAGTCACAGCCCTCTTTAAAATATTCTAGTAATTAAGTTGCAGTGTAATGATATGCACTGCAATATTAAAATAGCAATATCTTGAAAACGACTTAAAATATGGGAATTGAACAAGTATACCTTTTTTGTTTCAAAATGATGCAGTTTTTATTATTTTGTAATAAAATGCACATTATACAGGGGGAAAAAAATACCGCTGATCTATCAAATTTTAACTGTGTAACCAGCGCCATCTAGAAGTATTATTAAAAATTAAGGCAATATCATGCTTATTACCATTAAAAACCATAGTGTACCAATTTTGAGACCAATACATTCAGTTGTTTTCTAAATATTACGAATTTTCAAAAATATTTTGTCAACTTTAACGCCCCATATCTCACTTACTATTAACATTTTACTCGTGCATGTTTGTATCAAACGACTTATTTTTATCACCCCTTTCTACAGTTCTTATATTGTCCATTAGTTATGGGACAACCTGTATACATGTGAACCTTTTATCAACTGTATGAGAAAAACTAGAAAAAGAAAAAGAACAAGATAAAAAAATATCATTGTATGTGTGTATCTGGCGCGTATCACTAGAAGGGAAAACTATAAAAGCAAAAATTAGAAATGGAACGTAAATACGTAAATTCAACTTACCATTCACATTGAATGCACTTTAGGAAAGATAAAGTTTGAGGTAAATCTCTCACAACAAATTAAAAATGAACCTTATTGTTACATGGTTCACAGGAGAAAGAAATCTTATTCTCACCACTCGCTATTAAATTGTTGAACTATGCGATGAGCAATCGACATACGTTACATATTTCTCTCCTGTTCACATGCTCCGCTTCGAGAAAGAATTTACATATTAATAGTGTGTTCTTAATTTTTATCTCTCTATAAGAAAGAAAAATTGAAATATTTGACCAATATCAGTGTACACTGATCCTCACCAACCGAGATTATCCGTCGCACATTAAATGTAAAAATTTTGCCTTTCAGCGGTGCTTTTAGCTGGCTACTCGCCGTCCGGTAGATATTTAAATATTCCAATGATAGTGGTCAAATATAACGTTACACACCCCTACTACCAGGAAAAAACATTTTTTTATAAATGCAAAACATAAAAATTTGATGATGCTGAATGAAAAGAAAATTATATAACACATAACTATTACCATGTGTTATCAGAAGAGAGTGACACACTTACTGATTAAAAAAAACATTTTCAAATTGAATAAGGAAAAAGGAAAAATTTCAAGAATCAAATAATTAATTAATAGGAAAAAGAAAGATATATAAAACTTTGAATGGTAAATTTTGAGAAGAAAAGAATAAGTACCAGGTACCCACATACAAATCAATAAGAAAATTCAGATGAATATTTAATGTAATTGATTCGACTTTTGATTTGATGATAGATCACTGTATCTGTGAGTTCTCGAAGATAATGTCACGAGATAAGATACGATAAAAAAATGAGACTACCCACCAGATACATTGATTATCATCCATAAAAATTATATGGTTATCATAGGTGTTATTATATTCAATATACGTCCGTCTTTTCTTACTATTACAAAAAAAAATTTATCCAATGAATTTAACCCCATAAAAAAATTACTTAATAAAGAAACTACTAATATAAGTTCTGTAACAAAGTTAATTTCACTCACAATAGCTCCTGTCAAGCTACAATTTCAAATATATTATACCATAATATAATATCATATGAACTACAAAAAAAAACAAGCTAAAACGACTCATATTTTTGGTCGGATATGTGCACCACCACAGCATCACTGATCAAGAAAACGACTTCCGCCTAATGAGAAGGACCTCGCGAGAGATGTTAAGTCGTGTCGTGATCTTCAATCTCAGCCTCAGCCAAAATCCAAACCTGAAACACCATGACAATACAACACAACGTTCCTTAAATAGAGAAGCTTCTAGGATCGATAAACTAAATGGAAGAATAACAACAACAAAAAAAAGAAAAAAAATTCTGGAACAAGCTGATATAACAAGTCCAAGGAGGCTCGATCTAACCCCCTAACAGAATATAGCTTCCGTCAAGCTGAAATTTTAGGGAAAAGAAACTTACAACGGCATCCCACAACAGTACTGTTGGAAAATGCCCAGAGCGATATGTGAGCCATGTTGGCACAAACGCAGTAGCTAACCCCCCAAGTAGATTTAACTAATGACAGCAGACCTCAGCCACCTCTGCCTCCCAGGCTGATTAACCCCCCGACGCTGAACCCTGGAACAGACCGCTCTGAGCCCTTCAACACCCACTGCTGAAAAATCAAACAAAAAAATATCAAAAAGGGAAAAGGGATGCAATAAAATATAGACAAATTGAATCCATGTCTATAAGTGAAATATCTGAATCAATCTTTCGGAATTATTATAGATAGAGATGGGTAATGAACAAGTAGATACAAAAAAAGGTAGAACGTGTCGCGGGACACACGGTAGGAACTTTAGTTCCTTTTAAGCAAAAATTATGTAATACATCTGACGTTATAGATAAACGATTTGCATATTCTTTGGTGGTTGAGAAGTAAGCATACCAGACTCTCACGAAGTAGACCCGGGTTCGATTCACCGTGAGGAAGTTTTTTTTTATTGTTAACTTTATTTTTAAATAATTATTCTGCTTGATATTAATAACGACAACAGGTAGACGTTTGAAATATTTAGCAGAATATTCATTATTATAGAAAGTGGTAAGGTACCCTTCATGAGGGAGTCCGTCTGGCAACATCTACTTATAACAGCATCGTATATTTAAAAAAGGAAACCGTAGCATTATACAAATTGGACATTCAAGAACTGTACGTTTACCACAAAATTAGTGGAAACATAAAATTGAATTGTAAAATTTTTAATTTGAAGTTAGGTATATTACAGTTTATAGAAATTTTTATTTTCTAGATTTTTTCTTAAGTGGGTCGTAGAAAAAATATGCTGTTCTACTCGTGTGGATTGTCCATATCGCACTTGAACGATTGAGCACTCCGCCTACGGCGTCGTGCTCAAACTTCGTCCGCGTGCGATATGACCATCATATCCACACTAGTTGCACAAAATATATTATAGTACAGTAGACAAGTTTTATCCCTTGTCCACTTAGATACGATAAGATACGATAATTAAGGTAAGATAATTTAGATAAGATAATGAAGAATAAATATCACCCTTAAGAATACTTAGGGTATATCCGACAATTTCTTCAAATCAAGAAGACCCAATATGTATTTAATAACCTTTATGTTCGTGCACCAACAGGTTTATTAAACTTAATTCAATTTGACTATGCATTTTAAATTTACAAAATTATAATATTTATTGAATATTTGGAAATTCTCCAGAATTTCCCAACGGATTTTCTATTATAATTCTCAAATTAGAATTCCATCCGGCCAGGAAGATATTTATTAACTTACTTTATCCTAGAACACGAATGCTATTTTACTAATCAGTAGGGAAAGAAAGTTGAGTCATTATCAAATTTATAGTCAGAGAAAAGGAAAATCTCTACGATAAGAGAAATAAAAAAAAATATTCGAGACACCAACACACATCACAAAAAAAATTAACAAATTGGAGAGATATTTTAATATGATTACGTTGTGGTTGATTCGGATTCATCGATATCAGAACTCTCATCATCAGACAAGATACCAGCTTTAAGGTCTTTTATGTGCCATCGACCAATGATTTTTCCCGTTTCATCTTTTAATTCGTACACTAAGGGAGAGATAACGCGATATACGGTACATTGTGTATATTTTGGTAAAAATTTAGCGGAAATATATTTGACTTTGTCCGATTTTGGGTAGTTCTTCTTCCAAACCCGATCACCTACGTAGAACTTATGATCTCGTTTGCGCAAATTATAACGTTGACTACTCTGCCGTTATGCTGTTTGCAATTTTCTTCTCACCACTTCGAAAATTTTAGGCATTTCTTGTGTATCCTGAATTCGGTGGATTTTATCGGAAATGGTAACCTGATTATTTGCATTCTCTGCAATAATACCATAAAAATTTCCCGAGACAGGTACATTTCGAGCAAAGGTGAGGAAGGAAGGGGAGAAATCGGTAACTTCATGTTTTGACAGCCAAATTGCTTGAGCAATTTTATAGATCGTATAGCTGTGACAATGGATTTGTTTACGCGCTCAGTGTGATTAATTTGGGGATGAAAGTTAGCATTATACCAAATCTTTTGCACTGAATATTTTTGAACAAATGACTCGTGAACTGTTTACCATTATCGCAAGATACAATTTGATGTATTCCAAAAATAAGAAAAACATGATTTTCTAAGAAATCCACAATAGAACGAGCGGTAGCCTGACGTAAGGGATGAACGAACCAATACAAATTTCGTGAACCAGTCAACTACAACAAGTGCAAATTGATTACCTTCACGAGATCGGGGATATGGCCCTAAAAGATCACACGATATCAATTGAAAAGGGAAGTTAATGTTACGATACTGTCCCATTAATCCTGCTTGTGGTAAGTTAGATGGTTTACAAGATGCACATATTTTACAACGAGTAACATATTTATAAACTGATTTTCTAAGATTAGGCCAATAATAAATTTCAGAAATTCTCTCTAATGTTTTAAAAACACCGAAGTGAGAAGAAGTTGGACTATCATGAAAATGATGTAAAATTTCACTTCGATTTTTAGTAGGAACGACAATTTTCCAATCGGAGACATTGCTTATTGGTCCAAATTTATTGAAGACATGTTTATATTATATTACCTACATATTTCTACACGTTTTGTACATTGTTAACTCCCAGCATAATTGCGTAGTTACCACTTACCAAAAAAAGATAACTAAGTTACTGATAATAGAGTAATATTTCATATTCTAGCTAAAAAACCATGTCGCATTTAAATAATCATTCATAAAGTGGAACTATGCATAAAACTTAAGAACAAACAGAGTATTTTCCATATATTTAGCATTGTACATCACTGATTGAGGTTCCCACATGACGTCACACGCTGTCGGCTACATGCGCAAGAACATACCGTGAGTAAGTGTATCGTGGAATTGACCGTTAGTCCACAATTTTGGGCCTGGAAAGCACCATTATTCAAATTCAAATACACAAAAAAATTCTTTCTTCGTTCACGGGGAAAGCAGCCAAAAACACTTACTTAAAATTACTTACTAAAGTGATCCCTTTTATACATTACCAAGCTTTAGGAAAACTTTGCTACCATTTTCAAGGTTGTGAGTGAGATTATGCATTAAAACCAAAGTAATACAAAAATACACGAAAACAATACATTATCAAATAATTTCAAGGTTAATTCAGTGAATTCATTGTGATAACTCAGAGGTACCAGTTGACGTGTCCAGTATCCATTCGTTGCACTTCCTCAAATTTCTGGTGTTAATAGTCTAATGAAATGTTGGTAAAATAAAATTGTCTACTCGATTAACAAAAGATAAATTTATTTTATATCAACATTGAATATTTCAACACAATGTATCACCTCGACACATCACAAAATCATTTTTTTAACAATAAAATTCAAAACTAGTAATAGGTAGATAACAACTCACTAAAACCTTTGCTCGAAATTCCTAAACTAATTATTTAGTACAAAAATAATCTAAATGCAAATAAAATAAATAAATTAAATTGAATTTGTCAAATCCAACACTAGCAGCCAGATGCACCGTACCTACTTAATCTGGATTATATATTTAATCCCGTTTTTCAAGCATTTTTGTTATGCACCGTATAGTCCGGGAAAATGAGGAAGTTAAACATCAAATGTTTCCCATCGCTGATTTTTCATTTTCCAAAATTAGAAAAATTTTTCGAAAATCATATTTTTGGCTGGTAATTATAAATACGGTCCTGGTAAATAGTGAGAAAGTTGTGATTGATTTCGGCTCCGTAATTAACTTCTAATTTGAGGGGTATTACGAGCATTTCAAATCTATCAAGTGATTAGAGTGTGTAGTTAAAGGTTTTGAGTACATATATAAAAAATATCAAAGTAGTAAAGTAAGAACAGTCCTTTTAAATAAGTAATATAAATTTTAAACTAAGTATAGAGTACCATAAAAGTATCTAGGCATAAAACATCGATAAAAGCCAAGGTCCGACGGGTTGACCGGCCAACAGCTTTTTTCGCGGTGTATACAGGTGATATTGTTAATTATTGTAGATAAAAGTAATATTGAAGAACAATTTAAAAGAGCAGGATCGTACTTAAAATAAATAATTAGCAAAATGTTTAGCGACGATGAAAGTAGGAAGAGAAAAAGCGATAGAGAAGATGAAGAAGATCTTACAGAAGATATCTTTAAAAAAAGTAAGATAACTGGGAGATCACCAATGAAGAATCAGAGAAAATTAGAAGATAACATAGAAGCCTTAATGAAGATGATGCAGTCAATGGGGGAAAAGATAAACGATATGGCTACAGAGATTAAGAAAACAAGAGAAGAACAGAAGGTGTATAGAGATGAAATCAATGAATTAAGAACTGAAAATAAAAAGCTTGAGGTAGAGAACCAAAAAATGAAGAAAGCTTTATTGGATATCGATGAGAGATTAGAGCGCATGGAAAACGAAAAGAGAAGGAACAATGTTGTATTGCAAGGACTAAAAGTAAGCACCCACAATACAGAGGAACTAAAGAAATTAATGGATAATTTTATGATACAGGAACTGGGTATAAAGGCAGGTATTGATAGCGCTGTGAAGCTTGGAGATAAGACTTGCTTAATTCGTTTCATAAACTATGAGGAGAAAAAGAAAGTAATGCGAAATAAATATAAACTAAAAATGAAAACTGGGGAACCATTATATATTCAAGAAGATCTGTCAAAAAAGGATAGGGCAATACAAAAAGAAATCAGGCTTAGAGCAAAAGAAGAAAATCAAAATGGAAAAACTACTAGAATAGGGTATGGAAAATTATATATAGGAACGGAAGAATGGAGGTGGGATAACGAACAGGAGAAACTGAGAAAAAGTAAAGATACGGCATCAAAAAACTAGCAGACATAATTATAAGTAATAATGACAAAACAGGAAAAAGGAACCAGGTTATGACACAGGATATGATACAAAATTTTAAGGAATTGGATAAAAATGAGAAAGAAACAAATCACAAATATGGACAAAAAACATTGATACAGGAGAAGAGACGAATAACCAAGAGAAAATTATGGAAAATAGCGACATGGAATGTTAGAAGCATAACAGGAAAAGAAAAAGAATTAATTGAGGAGTTTGAAAATAATGATTTGGATATCATAGGTGTAACTGAAACAAAAAAGAAAGGAAAGGGTGAAGTGGAATTGGACAATGGACACATTATGTTATATAGCGGAGTGGAACAGAAAGATAGAGCCAGAGAAGGAATAAGCTGTATCGTACATCACAGGAATATAAAATATATTAGACAATGGACAGCTATCAATGAAAGAATATTGAAAATTGAAATAGAAATGGAAGAAAGGGTAAACACAACATTTTTAGTAGTATATGCGCCAAATGAAGACGAGTCCAAAAAATAAAGATGAATTCTGGGATCAGATGGCTGAGGAAATAGATGATACTGAGGGAAGGATAATAATAATAGGAGATCTAAATAGTAGAGTGGGAAAGAAAAATGATGAAACCGAAGAAACAATAGGGGTACACGGAGAAGTCACTAGAAATAACAACGGAAAAAGGTTAATAGAGTTCTGTATAACAAACAATCTCATAATCACAAACACCTTTTTTGAACATAAAGATATTCACAAATACACCAGAGAGGTAAAGAGTAGGGGCGAAAAATCCATAATAGACTATGTAATAATAAATAAAAAATTCCGGAAGGACATAAAAGACACAAGAGTAAAAAGAGGAGCAGAAATTTATTCTGATCATTATTTAGTAGTCTCAAAATTAGTAATTAATTCAGAAAATGAAATAGAAAATGAAAAAGAAAATAAAAAATATAGTACGATAGATAAAATTAGATTATATAAACTAAACGAAAGTAAGACTGCAAATTTATGTAAAGAGGCAGTTGAAACCGAGATGGATAATATTTTTAAAGACATAAACAACAATAATATTGACGACCTATGGAAAGCATTTGAGGATACAATAATTAATGCTGCAAAAGAAATATGCGGAACAGTAAGAGTAACAAAAAATAAAAAACAAACAAAGTGGTGGAGCCAAGAAATTAAAAATGAAGTAAAAATGAAAAAACAAAAATGGAAAAACTATATAGGAAATAAGACTACGGCAAATTATGAAGAATATAAAAGACAACGCACGAAAGTGAAAGATATGGTAAAACAAGCAAAAGAACAATCTTGGACAGAATTCGGAGAAAAATTAGAAGAAGACAGTTTAGGAAATCAAAAATTGTTTTATAGAGTTCTCAAAACACTAAGAAAGGGCAAACAATATAGCGTTAAACATATAAAAACAAAAGATGGAAAAATAATAGCTGAAGAAGAAAAGATTATGGAAAGATGGAAGGAATATTTTGAGGAGATTCTGAGCCCAGAAATAACAGCCCAACCTCCGGCGGAAATATATGATGAAGGCAATCAATATAAATTAAATAAAATTGAAGAAATTACTAGCCTAGAAGTTGAAGCAGCAATAAACTTACTGAAACGAGGAAAAGCTGCAGGTAACGATGGAATTACATCGGAAATGCTTAAAAACTTTGGAACAAAAAAGGAATAGGAAAATTAACTCTTCTACTGAATAAAATCTATACTGAAAAAAGAATACCGAATAAATGGGAATTGGGAATCATATTACCTCTATATAAGAAAGGAGATAATAGAGAGTGTTCAAACTATAGAGGCATTACGATATTAAGTACAGTGTTGAAAGTTTATGAAAGAATCCTTGAAAAAAGACTAAAAAACACAATAGAACATCAACTAGAAGAATCACAGAGTGCTTTTCGTAAGGGCAGAGATGTTCAGGATCACATTTTTACAGTGAGACAGTTAATTGAAAAAAATGGTAGAAATAATATATATGTTGCTTTTTTGGATATAGAGAAAGCTTTTGACAGTGTCCCCAGACTGCAAATATGGGCTAGTCTGAAGAAGAGAGGAGTAGACCAGAGTCTAATAGAGAGTATAATGAGTATATACAAAAATACGAGAAATTATGTAAGAACCGGAAATCTACAATCTGAAGAGTTTACTACGCAAGAGGGTTTAAGGCAGGGGGGAGTCTTGAGTCCTACACTGTTCAATGTGATAATGGATGATATAATAAAAGAGGTGAAAGATCAAGTGAAGAAATTCACAGTGGGTTATAGAAATATGGAGCTTATACAGATTTCTGAATGCGCCTTTGCTGACGATTTAGTGATATATGCTAAGAACGAAAAAGACCTTCAAACAAATCTAGACACCTGGAAGAAAGCTCTTCAAAGAAGGAACCTAAAAATAATTGCAGAGAAAACAAAGGTAATAGTATTAGGGCAAGAAAAGAAGAATCTCGAAATACAGCTAAACGGAGAACAGGTACAGCAAGTGGATACATTTAAATATTTGGGAGTGAAAATAAATGAAGAAGGGAATAACGCTGAAATTAATGGACGCATTAAAAGTGCCCTGAATCTGTATTATGCAATAAGTAATACTTTCATCCGCAAGAAAGAAGTGTCAAAAAGAACAAAAATGACAGTCTATAAAACCGTTTTTAAACCAATTTTAACGTATGGGAGTGAAAGCTGGGTTCTTACGAAAGAGACAAAAAGAAAATTACAAGCGATTGAAATGAAGTATCTGAGAGCAGTATTAGGAATCACAAGAAGGGACAAAATTCGGAATGATTATATAAGAGAACAGCTAGAAGTAGAACCACTGGGAAAAAGCATAGAAAGGAATCAGTTAAGGTGGTATGGCCACTTAGTTCGCATGAAAAACAAACAGCAGGCAAAAGTGATATGGCAAACAAAAGCATGTGGAAAGCGACCAAGGGGAAGACCACGAAAAACCTGGGATGATGCAGTAGCGGAAATTCTGAAAGAGCGTGGACTAAATCGGCAGGAGGCGAAGTTAAAGGCTGGTAACAAACGGGAATGGGCTAAATTTGTACACAATTGAAAACACCTTAACACCTTAGGGTATATTAAGGTTCTGATTATATATAATATATATAATTATAAATAAAATATTAATATCGAGGTCAAAACATACATAAACATAGAGGGCGAACTTCTAAAAATATACGTTTTTTCAGATTTGCAAAATTCAAAATGGCGGCTGCTCAAATTGGAAACTATCGCGTTCAAATTTATGAACATCAATGATATCGAGAAGCGGTTGGTTGCAATCGATAGAGTGAAAGTTATATTTATATAAATAACATAAACAAAATTTTAAAAAATTTTTAACATAATTTTTTAGAACATTTACCAACCGAAAAAAAAATTTTTCCATCGACTTTTTTCTCATTTTGGCGTTGAAAAATTTGTTGAAAATATCTTTTCACAGTATAAATATGTTTGTTTTTGAGAGACGAGTATTTTGAAAAAAAAAATTCCAGATGCGACTTTTACAAGCTGAGGTAAACAAATTCAAAGTCTGCTAGATACTGTCATAATGTTAATTGAAATTTTCAAATTTTGATCACTTCGCTAGGTTGTTGAATCCCAACTCAACTTAAACACAATTTTTCATTTTTCTACCGTCAATTGGTCCATTCAAAATAGAACAGTAATCCTAGCTCGCTCGGCCAAACGGTGCGGCGGCAGCTGCTTGGCGTAGTGGTGGGGGGCCAGCGCTCGTTCGCAGTTCAACGAAGCTTAAACTTTTATTTTGGTATTCTTTGTGAAAATTGTGCATTTATAGTATGGTTATTATTAATATGATTACATATTGCTAGAAATAAGGTACGATGATATTTATAATTTATTTCTTTAAATCCATTTATTAAATAAATTATACATAATTCGAAACATAGATACTAAGAATATTTATTTACAAATTTACATCTATTTTCTACAGAAAGGGGATTGAATACAAAAATAATAAGAATAATACAGAACATCTATGAGAAAAATGAGAACGCAGTCATAAGAAATAACAATATGTCAGAAAATTTCACTACAAATATGGGACTAAGACAGGGAGGGAGCCTAAGCCCTTTGTTATTTATTATCTACATGGATGAGATCATAAAGAAATGCACAAAACTAAGTAAAAAAGTATGTGTGGGACATTTACAATTGTGCAGGGTATACATCAGTGAAGGAGCATTTGCAGACGATGTCATATTAATAGCAAAAAATGAAAGAGAGCTACAAGAAAACATAAATGTGTGGAATGCAGCAATGATGGACATGGGCATGAAAATGAACAAAAACAAGACAAAAGTTATGGTCATTGGAGACGACAAAGAGGAAATAAATGTAAGAATAGATACAGACAAAATAGAGCAAGTTGAACATTTTCAGTACCTTGGAACAATAGTAGACGAAAACGGAACACAGGAAGCAGATATTAATAATAGAATAGTTAAAACTAACAAACTATACTATGCCATGAATAGAAAATTTATTAACAAAAAAGAAATATCTAAAGAAACGAAATTAAAAGTATTCAAAACAATATATCGACCAATACTTACATATGGATGTGAAACATGGGTGTTAACAGGACAACAAAAAAGTAAAATACAGGCGACAGAGATGAAATATTTGAGAAGAGTAAGAGGTGTAACAAAAGAGGATAGAATGAAAAACATAGATATCAGAAAAGACCTGGGTATACAATCAACCTTAGAATTTGTAGAAGAAAGACAACTACAATGGTGGGGACATTTACAACGTATGGATGAACGAAGACCAGTAAAGAGAATATGGAAAGCAAAAATTGAAAAAAATAAAAAAAGGGGCAGACCAAGAAAAACTTGGGATAAGGTAATAGCTGGATTACTGGATAAAAGAGGAAAAAGCTGGATAGAAGCGAAGAACTTAGCTCAAAATAGGAAAGAGTGGAAAAATTTCGTGACGAAAGAATAGCTGCAACACACCCTACACCACTAAGTGGTAGAAGGGATTTAAGATTATATACAGCATGGGAAATCTGCTTCGGAACCTAGGCACGAATTACACAAGTACGACAAGGATATATGAAAGAGAGAGGAAGAATAATTGTGCACAATCATCACTTTGTTTCACCTTAGGGGGCGTAAACTTATTCCCTAGAGTGCCCGACTGCTCATTGCCCTCCTATTTTAACTAGTTGGTGGTGGTAAATGGTAATTCAGTATGCTCCCAAGACGTAAGGAGTGAGGACGTTAAAGAAACATAAAAATACAATCGTTATTACGTAACCTGTAAATCTTAAAATTCATTTTTGTCAACATGATCATTTTAGACCAAGTTGACAACTTCTAACTACAATAGGATATTATTTTAGCCATTGTAACTTGAAAATAAAACAGCATTTCTTGAGAGAACCACAATTAATAAACTGAAAATCCCTTCCAATAATAAATTAAATTGAAAAAATAAAATAAGGTACCTACACCTATTCTAAACGTAAAATATAAACTTCCTGAAAAAATAAAAATAAAAATTTATTCTAAAGGTAAACATAATTTTAATGAATTAAGTGCTCAAATAAACCACCATGCTGTGCCAGACAATAGCCAAATCTGTGATAAAGATTTGATCTCATATCTCTAAGATTATTTGGCGTAATGCTCGCACAAACGTTCTGTATTTTCACCCTCAATTCATTTAAATTATTAGCTCTTTCAAATGCATGCTGGTAAATGGTACTTTTTAAAAATCCCCAAAGAAAGAAATTATTTGGAGCTAGTTCAGGTGATCTTGGAGGCCATTTAATTGTACCATTAATACTAATAATTTTTTCGGGGAATGTAAAATTTAAAAAATCCATTACTATCCTTGAATTATGGGCTGGACAACCATCTTGTTGGAACCAAATTCTGTTGAGATCAACATCGGGTATAAGGAGAACTGCAGGAATTACTTGATTTTGTAATAAGTCTAAATATTTGGCGGAATTTAAGTTTCCCTCAATGAAAAAAGGACCTATAATGTGGTCACCTAGAATACCCGTCCAAACATTTAGCTTCTGCGGATACTGCGTTCGGATTGGAATGATTAGATGTTTATTTTCCCGAGACCAATATCTTGTGACGGATGGATTGTGTTTTTGATGTAGTGAAAAAGTTGATTCATCCGTAAATAAAATATTTTTTAAAAAGTTTTCGTCAGCATTTTGACGTTTCATCATCTCCTCACAGAAATCCATTCGTCTGATATTGTCCCCGGGAAATATTTCCTGCGTTGTCTGAACCTTGTAACAATGGTACCCGTTCCGTTTTAAAATATTCTGTACAGTTCTCTTATCCATGTCGACCTCTTCAGCAATTTGTCTTGAAGAAGATGGTTGTCCTGTTTCAACTGCTAAACAAACATTCAATTCTCTAGTCTGCCTTCCATCGTTAATTGGGCGTTCGATTGGATCTTCCGAAGCTTGGCATTTTCTACAGTACGAAACAATCCATATTTCTCGAAATTACTAATTATTTTCACAATTGTTGACTTTGAAGGAATTGGGCGATTTTCAAATGCCACAATAAACAAATTAACGATTTCATTAGCCGAATGACCTCCAAAATACCATCTTACAATTTGCACTTTTTCGCAGGTTAAGTATGTTAATGAAGGCATAATTGTAAATGTTTTATTTTCAAATACAATGGCATGCGCTTCCAACGTGATCAACGTTTGTAGCGAAAAGACCTAGGAATAGCAGTTTAAATGTGAATTCTATCTGTAAAACACAGTGTTGCCAAGTGAAAGTGTTTTGTTTTAGCTATTGTGCATGACTTCGAAAAAAAGTCAACGAAAACGAGAGAAAAATATCATTTGTACAAATTAATCTGCGCTTCTGGCAATAGCGGTTGAAATAGTAGGGCAATGAGCATTCGTTCACTATCGGAAATAGAACCACACCCTAACTGGAATTAAATACACGCGTCGATGACCATTCGATGACCGCGTATAATTATCTTTCTCTCTCATTCAGCTGTTTCTCTGTCGTACTTGTGTAAGGTTCGGAAGCAATTTACGCACACTGTATATATATTTCAACGTTTCGGTAGCGTTCCAGCTACCGTTGTCAAGAAAAAATAAGTAGAAATTAATTTTTTTATCCCTAACTGACAAAACAGAAAAAATTTGACAACTAGACAATCAAAAATTATTTTGAAGTTTAAGACTGCAAAATTTTGTTATCAAATTTTTATTAAGGTCCATTCATAGTAGATCATATCTGTGGCAAAATGTGGAATGAAACACTTCATTTTATGACATTCCAACGATATGATAGTCTACTAGAAATGGAAATCCAGTGAAGTGCACGTTCCAGGAACGGTTTTTATCTACATCTAGACTCTAGATGTTTCACCTAAATAAAATTTGTCGCTTCCACATGATATTTGATATATGCAGATTTTTGAAGATTGTTCTTCATTCTTTGGTTTCGTTTTTGTTAGTATTGATCTCAATGTATTATTCGATTTAAAACTAGTTCTAATATTGAATTGGTTACCAATTTTTTTAATTCTTTCTGACAAACCCTTAACATACGGTATTGTTAAGTTCCTAAAAATTATGTTAGCTGAATTATTAATATTATTGTTATGGGGTATTAACAATGAGCCCCTCTCTATATGCTTAATCTCCTTATTTACAAATTCTGCAGGGTAATTATTGTTATTTAAAACATCTTTTAAAAAAGTTTTCTCCTTTGTAAATTGATCATCACTAGAACAAATGATTCTGGCCCTATCGTATAAAGATTTTACTATCCCTTTTTTAACGCTTATAGAATGATTAGAGTCAAAATTCAAATATCTATTAGTGTGTGTTGGTTTGCGGTATACACTCGTTTCATACCCTGTAGATGTTTTATTAATAAGAACATCTAAAAATGGCAAAAAATTGTTAATTTCAATTTCAAATTTCATAGATTCCTCTCCTTCATTTATATTTTTTAAAAAATCATTAAGAGATATTAAATCATGAGGCCATATTGCGAAGATGTCGTCTACATATCTCCACCAGACAATTGGTTTAAATTTTTGATTATTTACTATTTCGGCTTTAAAATGTTCCGTGTAAATATTCGACAAAATTGGTGAGAGACAAGAGCCCATGGCAAGACCGAAATTCTGTTCATAAAAATCATTATTGAATTGAAATAGTTATTTATGATATGAGTGTTAAAAGTGAGGTTTTATTTTGTGAGTGAAAACGTTTGTGAAATGAGCGGAGCGAATTGAACAATTTCACGAACAAAATAAAATCACTTTTAACACAAATACCATACAATGTTTTTTGTACAACTT